>VMBQ01002501.1:59417-66917 GCA_007657795.1 Dreissena rostriformis | reverse complement strand
TGATCAAGATTGCGCACGATATCCTTGAGATGAAGCAGACCACCATATCCGAGCTCCGAAGCTACAAATCCCCTCCGAACATCATCTTTGACATCATGCGGTCCACGTTCCTGATGTTGGGTGAAACTAGTGAACAACTAGAGGTAATTGGAAACAATGTATGCAGACGTTTCACCAATCCTTAGAATACCATGTATTTCATTTTAACATCTATGTTTTTTTTTTTCATTTGTAAAAATAAAACAGCTACACCATTAACAATGCTTTATAAGATATATATCCTTTAGAAGGAAAGTTAACATGGGATAACAGTCTATCTTGTGTTTTCGCCGAGTGGTACTTGGACGGGTTAACACAATTACATAAATGTGGCATATTCCTCGCAAAGGTTACTACCGTAATGGACAAGAGGAAAAGATACAATCTCTTTTTAATCTTATAATAACAGTTAACTGTGTGGTATTCTGTGGTACATTTTGGTTAATGTTTTATAAGCATACCACAACTAGCAAAAGTAAACGTTACCGTGCGGAACGATTCGCGGTATCCAGTATTGTGCATTCATCTCATAGATTGTATTAGCAAGGATGGTCAGAAGTAATCGATGATAGTTGATAAGTAGTAATTAGTTTCGATTGATACAGTTTCAGTTTGTTATTGATAAAAACATTAGCAGCTTTTTGAGTTGAGGTTTGAACACGAAGGAAAAAGAAGCCCCTTTCAACACAATTATATTATATACGTCTAGCATTGGGAAAACCTTCGAGTATTAATGGGGAAAATGGGAAAAGAAAGTATGCTCCGACGCGTCAAGACGTTCGATAAAGAAAGTATGCTCCGACGCGTCAAAACATTCGATACGATTAACGTAAAGCCGGGAGTGCAGCCAAAGGTGGATGAGATGCTCAATAAATACAGCGAGTTTGAGGCGCGTGTAGCCAGCGCGGGTGCAGGGACGTTTTATTGTTGGGTAGGTAAATAACATGGCAACGAAATGTCAAAGCCAGAAGGCGCCTTTGTGTACGCGGTTGAAACCTTTTGGCTTGTGAAGGAATGTATTTATTATGTTATTGAAGGTATATATTACATTCAATTAAAAATGATAGACATTTGAATAAGTTGTAGTTGTAATTGCATTTTTTAAAGCAATATTGAATTCTTCCGGAGATGTATTATGGTACGTTTAAGGTAATGCTTTGACTCCAAATGAACGTTCCACGGCGGCGATTGCTTCTTTAATGTGTATGTGTTTTTTGTTTATATTGAATTGCTAACAGGGATTGCAAGAATGGCGTTCAGGTTTGCAGTTTAATTGAAACATAATTTATTTGCATTGGTATGTATGTGTTTGATATGCGATCATGAAATACACAAATATATCGCTCACTATTGGTTTCCACTGACACCCATTAAAACACTTTGAGAATTCCAATACGGTTTTCCGGTCATATTCTCTTGATTTCGTGTTTGTTGTATGCTCTTGGTATGTTTTAATTGGATGAACAATTGGACATGTGACAAGAATAACAACATCGCACTTATAATACGTGTTCCAGCTTGTGAAATTGACGTTAACCTTTAAATTTCAGCTGCGGGATGTATGCATAGCCATTTACCAGACTCAGCCACCTACGGGGAATGATCATTAACGCACTACGACTAACATCGGCTCTAACTAAGAATCGGCCTGAGCGATATTCCAATTCCAATCTGCATGACCGTGGTCCCTTGTTAAAAACTATGCGAATTTTAACTGTGCGACACGCGAATTACTTTTTACAATATATGATCAATAAAGATTCATAGAATGCAGAATCGTTAAAATATTCGTTAAGCGGATAAACAAAACAATACTTACTCTGATTCATATACATTATTTAAAAAAAAACGGCTGACACATAAAACCGTATAAAAAGCCAGGCTTAAATTATTATCTATGGACATGTACGTTTTATCTTGAAAAAAGTGATGTGACGAAAATATTGCCAAGCAAAACATAATTACGATATCTATATTGTATTAAAATACTATCAAAATTCAACTTAAGATGAATGTATTCCTCATAGCACACTGTAAGCATATACAAAACTTGAAATGCTAATATTTGTATTTTCCATTATATTGTATTTAAGGGATAGCGTCATATTTTCATTATCTTATATTTTCGTAGCTATGCGCATGCTTTTATATATTTGTTTTCTCTTTTCATATATATTGATAAGCAGATAATTATATAGCTGATTTTATTTTTCAACCTGAAAGTTTGATCATTGCAAAACTTTAAAGATCTCGAAATAGCGTTTACAATATAACGTGTATTATTCAACCACAGTGGCAAGGTCTAATGATACAAATCGTGTGTATAATTTTTCGGTCGGCAGACTCAGACGACCCATGCTTAGGAAAAAGTGCGAAAGAGCCTGTGCTATGGCTATCACATGTAATATTTTCAAATGAAGACAAACACTCTTTAATATATTGTTATTATCGGCAACATAGCAACACAATGATTGTTAACTCATTTATGCCTAGCGTCTAGAAAAAATGCCTTGGCAAACAGCGTAGACCCAGATGAGACGCCGCATCATGCGGCGTCTCATCAGGGTCTGCGCTGTTTGCTTAAAGGAATTTATGTAAGAAATATGCTTAATATAGAAATAAACATACTAGACATCCCTAATTTTGGTAATAAATTGATCCAATTAAGAAGGATGGGAGAGTCCACTAGGCATAAATGGGTCAACATATCCATAATCCCGTGTCATTCTCTGCCATATATCATTGAATACAAACGGTCAAATGTAAACATGTTTCGCCCTCGTGTAAAAGATTGTTTAATAAAATATTAATATGCATTCAAGTACGCTTTGGGTCACTTCTCGTACAATCTGGATCCATACGCTGTTATGGAAAGCCTTGACTGTCTTATAGGTACACAATGAACATTGTTGTGTCCAAATAGAAATAGATTGAGTCACGTTGTCAATATATTAAGTCAATATGTCATTATGTTGGGTTCTTGTGTCAACATATTATGTCAAGCCACCCTTATATTGAGTCAACGAACCCATATATCATATCGATGTGACCTTATAATATGTCAATACGTCATTATATGATTTTAATTAGGATATTTGTTTCTGGGGCAATACAGTGAAATTATTGTCTCAGTAATAAGAACACATTATTCTTTTAATATCCCTGGACAACAGAAGGAAGTTTATGTTTCACTTTTATTGTTTGCGTGTTTCAACCTCAAATCAAGGGAGGCAACACAGTTGATAAAAAAAGGTAGGTTATACACGAGAATATAGTCTTTAACTGAGTCGGAAACTAATTACCGACAATNGAGGTGCGATTGTCAATATATTATGTCAAGCCACCCTTACATTGACTCAATATGTTATTATTTTGGGTGCATTTGTTAATATATTGTGTCAAACCATCCTTGTATTAAGTCAATATGTCATTATATTGAGTGATTTTGTCAATATATTATGTGAAACCATTCTTATATTAAGTCAATTTGTCATTATATTGGGTGCTTTTGTCAATATATTATGTCAAATAATAATAATAATTATATTGGAAAAACATTTAGTATATTATGACCTGAAATTATCGCGGCAACATATCGGTGCACAGTGCGATATTACCCGTTCAATTTGATCCACTCAATATAATGACGAAACCACTCAATATAAGGATGGTTTGGCATAATATAATGGCACATGCACCCAATATAATGACAGATTGACTTAATATTAGGATGGTTTCACGTAAAATATTGATAAAAGCACCCAGTATAATGACAGATTGACTTAATGTAAGGATGGTTTGACACAATATATTGACAAATGCACCCAATATAATTACATATTGACTCAGTGTAAGGGTGGCTTGACATACTATGTTGACAAATGCACCTCATATAATGACGAATCGACATAATATAAGGTAACATCGACATGATATATGGGTTCGTTGACTCAATATAACGATGGTTTGACGCAATATATTGACAAAAGCACCCAATATAATGACAGATTGACTTATTATAAGAATGGTTTCACATAATATATCGACAAAAGCACCCAATATAATGACAGATTGACTTAATATAAGGATGGTTTCACATAGTATATTGACAAAAGCACCCAATATAATGAAAGACTGACTTAATATAAGGGTGGCTTGACATAATATATATACAAATGCACCTCATATAATGACGTATTGACATAGTATAAGGTCACATCGACATGAAATATGGGTTCGTTGATTCAATATAAGGGTGGCTTGACATAATATATTGACACAAGCACCCAATATAATGACATATTGTCTTAATATATTGACAAAGTGACTCAATATATTTCCTTTTGGACACAACAATGTTCATTTCGTACGTATAAGACAGTCAAGGCTTTCCATACGTTGTCCCGAGACACTGCAAGAGCTATGGAGAAATACTGCTAATTAGCAATCCTCGGAAATACTTGAACGCTGGCCTCGTGTAAAAGAGTGTTTTATTAGATATAAATTGCGGTCACTTACATTACAATCTGCATCCATGCGTCCTCCCTAGACACTGCTAGGCTATGACACATAACTATTAGGATTAAAACACAGTGGTAAGGTCTAATGATATACATCGTCTGTTTTGTGTTTCCATTGGCATAATCAGAAGACCCATTTGTAGACAATAGTGCGGAATAATCTGTACTATGATTCTCTCATTTTATCTCTCCAAATGGAAATCATAATAAGTTTTTATTAACGGCAAAAAAGTATCCATTCATTGCTTATATTAACAACAGCAATCCCGTTTTTTTTCTCTGTCAAGTATCATTGAATGTAAAAAGGTCCAAGGTAAAAATCTGATTCTTCGTTTAAAAGAGTGTTTAAAAACAGATTAGTTCGCACTTCCCTTATAATCACGATCCGTTCGTTATCCAAGCCACTACATAAGCTATGCATTTAACTTCGTGTGAATTTATATCAAAGATGTTAATCCGTCATCGTATGAGTCAATTTAGTTTTCCATTCTTTAGGTAATAAAAACATCTGAAAAAAACGAACGTGATTGTTTATGTTAATTTGTTACGACTTATCTGATAAAACACAAGGAAAACGGAACTACAGTTTAATTGGTGTATCCATTACTTTTTGGAGCGAATGTTTCCCTATCGTTCATACCATGGTGCTGTGCGGGAATTTTCACAGTTGTATTCCCTGTATATATTTATAGCATATATAGTGTATTTTCGCTCAACTATCCCTGTGAAAGAAACGAGCCAAATGTATATGAATGATTTTATTAGACATATTCCTTTAATATCAAACGTTTTAACAATTCTTAATAAATCACTACTAACATAACCATTAACTTACTTTGTGAATCACAAGTAACAAGCGCATGTTGTTAACTTGAAAAAATAAAACTAAGGGTGGTAATTTATCTTATTCGACCCCGAAGCCTTTCGTCGCATCACTTAAATTGTACATAAACACAGGATGGCTTACTGAAAGCACATTTGTAGCGAAATGTTATGCCGAGTCAAACTTGTAACGTATTGGCATAACAGGCGCCATAACAAATTTGTATGATGAAAATTTAAAGTATATCTTAATGCAGAGTATATTAGTATATGAACATACATCATAACTATATGACGTCGCTATATACATCCTGCTTTACGGTTTCTTTGTGAGTTGTATTGCGGTAGTCTGGGTTTACTAGTGTATTATTCTACTTTCTCAAATCGTGTTTTTCTGTTGCTAGGCAACCTTCATTTACGGTTTCTTTGTGAGTTGTATTGCGATAGTCTGGGTTTAGTAGTGTACAATTCTACTTTCTCAAATCGTGTTTTTATGTTGCAAGGCATGTTTCACTATTCAGTAATTAAATTTTAATTAAATTGATGTCAATGTCTATTTGCATGCGTTTTATTTAAAATAAAACTGATATGATGTTAAATTTTAATTAAACATGCATGCTATTTATCAATTAACATTTGGAAAGGAGTGATTTTAATTAGGATATTTGTTTCTGGGGCAATACAGTGAAATTATTGTCTCAGTAATATGAACACATTATTATTTTAATATCAATGGACAACAGAAGGAAGTTTATGTTTGTCTTTTATTATTTACGTGTTTCAACCTAAAATCAAGGGAGGCAGGCAACACAGTTGATAAAAATTAAGGTAGGTTATATATATGGATTGACTAATGAAATTAAAACGGCAACACGCTTTGGGAACAGTCGTAACAGTTTACTTGACCCAATACTTCTTAGTGAATCATGTAAATGTACTAAAGCGTCTGTTATTAACACGGATGCGTCTTTAAGTGACCATGCAGCATGCACTGCAAATATTGAAATATCGTTTAATTTTTCGAAATGTTATAACCGCGACGTATGGATTTACAAGCGTACTGACTTTGATCGTTTTAATGAACTTATAAATTATACAAATTGGGCAGTGTTGCTCTCTACTTGCGGGTCTCTAGACCAAGCTTGTGAATTGTTTACAAAGATGTACTTAGAGTTTGCAAAAGGTGCAATACCATCAAAATTAGTTACTATAAGACCGTCTGATAAACCGTGGATGACTTCAGAATTAAGACATCCAATACGATTGCATGAAAGGTTACACAAAAAATACAAACGATCGCAGCTTAACAGTGATTTAATTTAATGTAAGCACCAACGTAACAAAGTTAATTATATGCGCAAACATGTCCGCTTACATTTTTATGAGAACGTTGATGGCATAATTGAGAGTTTACACGCATCCGATCCGAAATCGTACTGGAGATTAATAAAAAGACGTAACGATATCCCTCCTCTTTTAGATAGTAGTGGAAATGTTATCATGGACAACATGAACAAAGCCAATGTTTTAAACAATTATTTTAGTTCCATATCAACTGTTAACGACGAAAACATTGACCGCCCGAACCTCAATAAAAACATAATTACAACTTGTGCACCATTTACAATATCAGTGGCAGAAGTTCAAGATATATTGCATATTTTAAAACTTGGGAAAGCATCTGGTTGCGATGGTATAAGCCATTGTATGTTAAAAAATACATCCAAAACAGTATGTGTTCCACTTTGTATATTGTTCAATATGTCTTTTCATCAATGTCAATTTCCAAAACTATGGAAAAAAAGCATATGTGATTCCATTGTTTAAGAAAGGCGACAAACACGATTGCAGTAATTATCGCCCTGTTTCACTACTCTCGTGTGTTGGTAAAGTATTTGAAAGAGTATTATTTAAACATTTTTATAACTATATGTTGGCTAACGATCTATTTCATAGTTCCCAATCCGGATTTCGACCGGGTCATAGCGCCGTCTATCAACTGTTAGAAATGTACGACTCTGTATGCAAAAATCTTAATGAAAAGAAACACACTTGTCTTGTTTTTTGTGATGTTTCAAAAGCATTTGATAGAGTGTGGCACAGAGGTCTTATTCATAAA
>VMBQ01002501.1:9411-59226 GCA_007657795.1 Dreissena rostriformis | reverse complement strand
AACTTAGATAACGCTTAGACAAGTGGTACACAACTTAGATAACGCTTAGACAAGTGGTACACAACTTAGATAACGCTTAGACAAGTGGTACCAAACTTAGATAACGCTTAGACAAGTGGTACCAAACTTAGATAACGCTTAGACAAGTGGTACCAAACTTAGATAACGCTAAGACAAGTGGTACACAACTTAGATAACGCTTAGTGACTGATTGATTTGTTATTTCCTAAGACAAGTGGTACACAACTTAGATAACGCTTAGTGACTGATTGATTTGTTATTTCCTAAGACAAGTGGTACACAACTTAGATAACGCTTAGTGACTGATTGATTTGTTATTTCCTAAGACAAGTGGTACACAACTTAGATAACGCTTAGTGACTGATTGATTTGTTATTTCCTAAGACAAGTGGTACACAACTTAGATAACGCTTAGTGACTGATTGATTTGTTATTTCCTAAGACAAGTGGTACACAACTTAGATAACGCTTAGTGACTGATTGATTTGTTATTTCCTAAGACAAGTGGTACACAACTTAGATAACGCTTAGTGACTGATTGATTTGTTATTTCCTAAGACAAGTGGTACACAACTTAGATAACGCTTAGTGACTGATTGATTTGTTATTTCCTAAGACAAGTGGTACACAACTTAGATAACGCTTAGTGACTGATTGATTTGTTATTTCCTAAGACAAGTGGTACACAACTTAGATAACGCTTAGTGACTGATTGATTTGTTATTTCCTAAGACAAGTGGTACACAACTTAGATAACGCTTAGTGACTGATTGATTTGTTATTTCCTAAGACAAGTGGTACACAACTTAGATAACGCTTAGTGACTGATTGATTTGTTATTTCCTAAGACAAGTGGTACACAACTTAGATAACGCTTAGTGACTGAATGATTTGTTATTTCCTAAGACAAGTGGTACACAACTTAGATAACGCTTAGTGACTGATTGATTTGTTATTTCCTAAGACAAGTGGTACACAACTTAGATAACGCTTAGTGACTGATTGATTTGTTATTTCCTAAGACAAGTGATACACAACTTAGATAACGCTTAGTGAGCATTAACTTTCGTCGGAATCGCGGTTAAAATTGTATTCCAATTAACAGCACAACTATATGTAATCGTGTAGAATATTTCCAACAAAGAGTATGTATTTTTGTAAATCGTCGCATTCTTTTTGCATCCATTAATTTACAAACCACAAACCAACCATTTTATGAGCGAACGGAAGGCTATGGAATGCATTGTATTTAATTAAATAAAATTAAAAGAAATATTCGCATGTATTAGATAATCGAAGAAAACACTGCACATTTATATAACAGTTTATATATGTTTTAAAATGATATGTTTGTTATATAATAATTTCTGCCGTATGTTGATGTCGCACAATGTGTTAGAATATCGATTGTTTTGCATGTATGTTGCAGAAATCGATATTCTTATATTAAAAAACAAGCCGAATTACTCGTGTTTCAAGGGAGGCAACTCTTACAAGTTGACAATTTCAGTTGTTTATAATTTCTTTCCCTTTGATAAGGATCGTAAGCGTGTTCGTTTTGTTGTTGTTGCTGTTGTTTTTGTTAATATATTTTTCATAAAAAATACCTAAATTGTCATGAGAAAAAAGACACAACAAATGTTGTTTTTTTTTTAAATTATTTTCGTATCAATGGCGATGAAATGAATACGACCTTTATGAACATTTCACTTCAGTTCTTGATTTTTGATGAATGCGCACATTTTCTGCGTTGTCATTTCATTGTTGTCAACTGGACTTACGACTGCATGCAATTTGAATTATAAGCTCGTGGTCTATCGCGAAAGGCGTAATATAATCTTGAATGTTTTGTAAATATTCATAAAACTCACCAGAAAAACTCAACTGTTATGCAGAACATATGCATTATCCGCGATAAGCGACAGTATTTCGCGCAAACTCTTTCTGATAAAGAAATCTAAACGTTAGAGAAATTCCGTTCCGATCGTCTGCAGAGTCTTAATGAAGATTTCAATAAGCACTAGATGTGTATAGACCACACTAGAATGCGTTTAAACTACATGTAAATGCCCATACATTATGAACACATTTTTGTCGAATCCACTTGCGGTAAGCTTTATGTAAGTTTCACAATGGTTAATCTTTGCGCATGCGCGTACAAAAACACCCCACAAGCCCAAATGTCAAAGTAACATTTATGATCAAAGTTTGACATTTTGCAGATTGTCCGGACTGTAATATAATTCATCATGAAATTTCGATTTACCTTTTTTATAAATGTTTCCCGTGTGTTCCGTTCAAGATCCATATTACTGGCTCAAAGTTGAGTATTTTAGAGGTCAAATATCAAATGCTGGCATTATACAACTTGTTTGAGTGTATCTTCCTTAATTCATGATGCAATTAAAAACTGAATTTTTCAGCGTGTTGAGATGAGTGTTTTTTCAAGACCTCCATATCGCAAACATAAACGTAAATTATCAAATATGGGCATAGTATGGCTTTTTTATAATGTAACGTCCATCCTTCAAACGGTGATTTTAAAATGACATGCTTACCCTGTTGAGAAGATATGTTGAAATGACGCGTAATGCCTATATGTGTCCCGAGCTCAAAGGTATATGTCGTTTTTCTTTTCGAATAATTGCAAGAAGAATGACATTGACAACGGCCTTGAGATGTTGCCGACAGGCACCTAGTTTCAAAATGTTTGCAAACTCAGCAAATCATCCTATTTAGGAGCTCTGTAACTCATTCTACAACGCGTCTTGTTGTGAGTTCTGGCCTTGGTTATTTGGACACTGATGAGATTCATAGACTCTTCGGTATAGACAAGTGCACTAAAAATAATAATCATTAAATGTACCGATCATCTACGGTGCCGTCCGAGCTTTGATTATGATGGGGTTGGGAAGTGTACTAATTCAAAGCTTAACCAATACATCCGTTATTTCTATAAATGGAAGGCAAATACCATATCATTTGTATTCAGTCAGCCTTTAAAAGATATGTTGAGAGTACTGCATGCCGCCATCGATAAATGATCCAATTATGTTTTATCTGCAAGTGCGTCCCTGTTTGTGCTGATTTAACCCAAGCCCACATTATCTATCTTCGTGTTTGATCATGTTTATATTTTAAAGATAAAGGGTTAAATCTTTCGGATAGACTTGGAATGGAGAATGCAGACACGCCATAAGCAAACAGGTATACTTGTTGAATAGGTATGATTGATAAAGAACATTACATACTTGTTTAACCAGGAAACGGACTCTAGAGAATTTCAATACGCCGTAGGTTTTGGATGCCATTGAGTTTATATAAATAGGTTTAAAATAAATCTCTTAGAAACACCCTGTTATCACTCTAGAGGCCACATTTAAAATTCATCTTTAAATCTCAATCTGTTTAATCCTTGGTCAGAATGTTTATCTCGACAATATCAAGGCTGAGTTCAAAACAGTGTTGCTTTCGTAACAAAACACTAGGTCCGAAGGTAAGGTTAATGTTAGAAAACCTTACCACTCTAGAAAAAACATGTATGACTCTATCTTGATAAAACTTTGTCACATTGTTTAGTTTGATATTTTCTAGGCTGAGGTCGAATTTGGGTCACTTGAGTCCTGGTCAAATCATAGAAAAAGTTTTCCCACTCTAGAGGCCACATTAATGATTCAATCTTGGTAAGAATGTTTATTTTGGCAATATCTAGGATTAACTTAATTCTAGTTCACGGGCATAACAACAAAACTATGTCACCAGGTAAAGAACCATTGTTACCACTCTAGAAAACAAATTAATGATTAAATGTTTATGAAACTTTCTTAAAATCTTTATATTGACAATACCAAACCAACTTATACAAACGTCTACAAACTAGGTCAGAATGTTTATCTTTACAATATCTAAGCCAAGTTTGAATCGGGGACAGATACGTTTAAACACAAGGTCATCGAGTCTATTCTGACAATAAAAACGTGTTTCCGCTCTAGGGCCACATTAATGACAGTCGTGATGAAACGTTGTTAGCATATTTAGAATCTTGACAAAATAAAGGCAATGTTTTAAACTGGGTCAAGTGTGGTCAAAAACTAGATCACATTTTCAAGTCTTCAGCAATTGGTGTCCTTGAGCTCGGGTGAGCTCTTAAGGTTCGTCATGACCCTCCTGTTTCAACAATGCATTATATGCAGTTTTACCTGCTGTATTTATGAAATTTGAAAAAAAAAATAGTGAAATAGGGACATGAATCATTGCATATTTAATTGCATCATTAAAGTAGATTTTAAACTGGAATGTTTAATTTGATTTTTTATAATAATAAATAATAAAACCGTGCTCATGTGTACATGAACACAATATAAAAATAAGGTAAACATGATAAAAAATACAACCACTTTTATTGAAATGTCATGGAAAAGTGCTGATAATACTAAACGTATGGACATATTATGACAATAATACATTCAGAACATGAAATGAACAGTTTTGTTTGAGAAATTCACCAAAATAATTCCCATTCAAAGTTGGATGCTTATTCCAAATTCAGATTAGATAATATTTGGTTGTGAATTTGATTTAAATTAATTTGTGCTCGTTCTAGTGGTAGATCTAAACATGGGCTCACTTATCAAACTTATAAACCTGAAAGAGGAAGTTATAAAAACAAGTTTAAACAAAATCAAAGATAGCAGAATACTTCTGTTTTGCATTGACAAATATTAACCGCATTGTTCTACTGTATTGGGACTTGATTAGGTATGTAAATTAACTTAATAATGTAAATTTTATCAATTATATGCAATGAGTAAATATGCCTTTTGAATAAATACAACTTGTGTTTTCTTAAGTTAATGTTTTGTTAAAATGGATTCCTTTAAAAACATGTAAGTGGACGATTCATGAAATATACTATCTTATGTTTAGGTAAACAGTCAAATAATTCTTTGTTAACATTCATGCAAAAAAGAGGTTTTGAAGCATCTCACTTGCATTTTTAAATCTTTTTACCCGATTCATATGCTCAGTCATTTGAAAAAAAAATCTTTCCATTCATTTTGATAAAATTATAATACACCAAAAGTCGACATTTATATTAAAGTTATTTAAAACCAATTGAACAAACATCTTATCGTGTAATGGCTGCAATACTAAAATACACTTTTTATACTAGTTCGTGCATGTCTGTCTTTTATTCCCATAGAATAACATTAACAACATCTGTATTTGATATATAAGTACATACAGTTTTAACTATTTTTGTGCAAATTTGTAGTATATGGATGGATATTTAAGAAATAAACTCGATTTTTGGTATTATCTCTAAGTCAATAAACACCGATGTGAAGTACTGAAACATAGGAATTCAGCAACCTATGCATTAGCCAGAGTTATGAATGTATTCAGAATGACAAAGAGTTGTTGATTTGGCGATGTCTAATGATGATGTGAACATTATTTTGAGTGTAACATGATCTTACAAATATTTAAACAATAATATATACATCTATAATTTACTGTACTTTTTGTGTTGTATGTATCATGCTAGAGTAAATTTTGATTATGTGTTCTACCATTGACTTGTATGCGATTTCTTTCTCTTTTCAGACTCATGTTTATCAAGTGTCCTCGATTTTAAAGCATTTGATAATTCATGTAATAATACATTAAACAAGAACTCCGTGAAACTGTTATACATGTATAAATATCTCAACATAAAATGTGGACTAGTTTATCTTGACATATCTGGCAAATATATTGATTAAGTAAAGGCGTTATCTGAAAACAACTTAAAAAAAATACAGGCCGCAGCCACGGATTTAGTCTTGATATACGAAAAAGGTGTGTTTTAATAGACCAGAGAGGAATGTAGACATGAATATACTAATTATTGAATTTAGTAATACATTGACTTAACCTTGTAAGTCCATAAAAAATGGCAACATCAAAATCCAGAAAAACAATATGTGATCTGCATTCCAATGAAGAGGCTACGGTGTTGTGTCTGAAACATTATCAATTCATGTGCCTTGATTGCGTTCTGGAACAGAAACATAAACTCCATGACTGCATCCAAAAAGGCATCGAAAAACTGCTCCCCAGTGAAAAATACCAGTACGAACTTATACTCTTCGGACGGGGATTGGCCGAGAAAAAGCTTGCAGCAGCAGAACATTTGAAACAAGTAGGTAAGAAGCAAGAAGAGTTGAAAGATACAGTTGAAAAACATTTTCAGGAACTGGTAAAGAAATTGCAACTAAAAAAGGAAGAAAGCCTGAAGGATCTTGAGGAGCAAGCAAAGATTCTCCATGACCGTGATATGTTTGAGGTGAAACAAATTGATGAATTAGAACTACAAGTCAAAACCAACATGGAGAAATTGGATGATATCAGCCATGGAAGTTATGATGACGAGCTACAAGAACTGCGCAGAAAGGAAGAAACACTCATTCGTGAAATTTGTCCATCTGCAGTTCGAGGCAATTTTTCTCCATGTGTGATGTTTGATAACAATACAAAAGGTTTGGGAGAAATTGAGTTTTTTGACATGGATGCAACGGTTTCCTCCTCTGATGACTATCTTGGTCCTAATTTATTTCAATATAAAATCGTGGCAGCAGTTGTGGCAGAAAGTTTTCCATCTAGCGCTGTTACTGGTAGTGAACACAAAACTGAAATTGACAATAAAATCATGACACAACCTCCTCCAGTTATTGGTCCAAAGCCCAACACAATAGCCAAGAATCCGGTTGGAAGTAATAATGAAGGTACCAACGTTTTATCAACTGATGCTACAAAAGAACAGCCACTTTTCCCAGCACTTCCTTCTAGGGGAAAGTCTAAACCTGGGACAATACCTAAAGATTTGCAGGACATTCCAAAACCAGACTTTGTGAAACTCAAAGACAAAACGGTTAAACTTGAAAGCGGTAAAAAGGTGTCAATTCCAAAGGCAGTCAGCTTTACAGAAGTAGTTATCACTGACTCACACAATATTATTTTACTGAACGAAAAAGGTAAAATCCTTCTTATGGTCGATTTCAGTGGGCATGTAAAATGTTCCAAAAATGTGTCTGGAACTGTTAAAATTGTTGGTATGCAAGACGGCTGTATTGGAATTTCCAATGGAAAGGAAATCAAAATATATTGCATGTCATCATGTGGTTTCACATCAAGCAAGAAAAATATTGCAGGATTAAAAAATGAGATCGAGCACATAACAGGCTTCGATTATTGCTGCCAGACGGAACAGTTTGCTGTCAGTGGCCTCAATAAGAATGATGAAATGAAATTGATGGTTGTCAAAGACTCTGATCAAAAAGATGATAAAGAATCTGGTCAAAAAGTTGCTAAACTACTTTACAAACAAACAAAGCCTTACAAATTCAACATGATCCGAACAAGTTACAGCTTTGACGCAAAAAAGCTTTTTTGCATGAACATTGGAAACAAATCTTTGAAATGTGTAGACTGTGAAACCGAAATACGTGACTGGGCTGTTATTTGCGCTGACAGCGATTTCTGTCCAAGAGAGATGACGCTTCGTGAGAACTTGATTTTTGTCACTAGCCCATCGTTCATATTCATTTTCTCGCAGAATGACGGAGAAACTAAAAAGAAAGTTCCGACTGAGACGTTGCTCAAGGAGATTCATGGCATTTGTTTTATAGAGAGAGAACATCTTGCCATCGTTACCTCCACCTCAGATGACCGAGATACTTCCCTGACCCTAGGCTTTGTCTCCATTTAGATCTACTTGATCACACATCAATTTCTGTGCAAGCTTCTTAGTAAAATCCTGAGCCTTACATGAAACAATAGCAAAATCTGCTTCTAATGTCGGTCTGAAGCTCGGCATTATGAGTGTAAAAATGAACAATATGTTAGTTGAACAAACCTTTCCATTAAAGATTAAAGGGGTTCCCAGAGTGTGTCTGTTAGTTACACGCCATTTGCATCCATATCTTACAGAAAACTTAAAAAGAAAGTTCCTGCAGAAGCAATAGTAAAGAAGATTCGCCACATCAATTTTATAATCATAGAGAGCAGCTTTCTATCGTTAATTTTTTAGCAAGGTGCTTTGTTGATGCTCGATTTTTTCTTACCTTGACATGTTACTCTGTTTCTATTTCCGTAATGTTTACTGACTGTTTCACGACTTTTGTGTGTAATGGTAGTTTGTTCTTCTGTTTCAGAATTTGTTTAATTATTGTTAGATGTGATGTGCATAGACTCGTTGCGCTTTTGTTGAATTTCTTTTTTCATGTTTGATATTTTATTTGCACCTAATATTATGTCTTTATTATTGTTTTGGAATATCCTAGATACTTTTGTATGCTTACTGTAGGTCAATTATTTTGTCTAAAGAATTAGCTGTTTAAATACTATGAGCCTTTTTGAAGCTTAAAGAGTTCCGGTACACATTTTATGGCCACTTTTAACTTGGAACAAAACATGAATTTGTTGCGTCTATTTGTATCATTTGATTTTATGTGTTCATTACTAAACAGAAGTTGCTTACTGTATGCGACAATCTGGGACGACACATAACGCACATGCATTCAGTTCAGTTTTTCCAGAACGAGGCTCACATTAACAGGAAGTTTATGGTTAACTTATAAGAGGTCTATTTAACATGCGCGTTATCATCTCCACATATTTACAGAACAAATACCGTTCAACTTACAGCGATAAGGTTTTTTGCTCACTAAAATCGAATTGTGTGATATTCATTTTTGTTCGAGTTTGTGGAAGATTATGCTCGCAATTTGAATGGACAAACGATTTGAGGTATTTTGCTTGCTTTTTTCGAGATTAGTTGGTTTCAAGTGTTTTCATTTAAATCTGAGAAGCATGTACATGTAGATGTATTACTTAACTATCAAATTAACTTAAGAAATAATTTGACAAACGCCCAAATCGATTCCATTATTTTTGTTTTTCATTATTGTTGAATGCTGGGCTTCATTTTGAGAATTAATGGGGGAAAAATACATTTTTAATTTAACCATAACCTACTAAAATGGATTCGTGTCACATAAGTAGAATAAATTCAACGTATATTAATATGTCTTCATTACTGAATGTTATGCCATTTTGTTATCTTGAGGTTAAGTACACTGTATTTATATTGTTTAATATTATGATACGACCCGCGGCATGCCAACTTGGATCTAATGCGGCTATTGTAGCTCCAGATTTAACTGCACCTTCGCAAAGTCTGGTTTGTCGCATACCTGTCTGCTAATGATACCACGAAACCATGCATTACTTTAAAGGGGGCATGGTAGCTCCTGCCCAGACTGGCTGAATGCACAAGCTGGTCTGAAAATACGTTGGCTGCATATGGCAATTAAAATAAATGTTATCAAAATCTGGACAAGATTATCATTTTGTCACAGGACGAAGCAATGATGTTTGCTGATCACTTCAACTAAGAAGAGAAAATGGAAACTAATAGACGTGACACTATAGTATGCAGCGCTCATCAACAGCCTTTTATCGCTGTTTGCTTCACACACAAGAAGCTAGTGTGCACAGAATGTCTTATCGAGGAGACCCACTCCGGGAATTGCCAAAAGAAATCGTTTTCGAAACCGTTAACAGATAGTGAACGGTGTTTTATTGACGCTTTGAAAGTAATCCAAAAAGCTGACTACAGCCTGTCGAGGGTAGACCGTCATGTGCATGAAATTCGAAGACAGAAGCAGTTAGTAAAGGACAGGATTGATGGACATCTGAATTCAATGATAAATAAATTAAATGAATCTGCTCGTAACTCGATCGGGATAGTCGAGACACAAGCAGAAATGATAGAAAGTTCATACAATACTTTTATCAAAGAGGTCGAGGCGTCAAAATCAAAACTGGAAACCCACTTAGATTTAGCGAAACAGGGTCAATATGCTGAGTCAGATTTTCAGACTGTTGCCAAACTACTGGATGACAAAGGGGATCATATGAATGCGATGACGTTGGAATGCGAATTTACCGTCGCAGAAATCAAGGCGCGTATAGATGAGTTGAAGGAGTTCGGAAAAGTAATATTTCAGGAATCTGAATATTATGAGTCAATTAACCATTCAGGGGCGCCCAATCCTAGCACAGGAAAACAGAGCAACATTTCTGCAGAAACAGATTTGCCAAAGGTTGACACAGGTACACAGTCCAAAATAATTCTTTCAAATACCGAAACGCAAAAAACTGTCACAGGTACACATACCAACGTTCCTGCAGTCACAGAAGAAAACATAAATCGATCACATTCAATTTCTCCAGTTCCAAAAAGGTCCATGTGTTGTTCATGTTTTGGAAGCATACTGACAAGTAAAGACCAGACAGATGAGCCTACCGTTTATGAAATAATAGGTCCATTAGAAGCAGCTAGTGATGAACGATATGAAACGATTCAAACCCCAACACAACTACAATCATCTAGCCCATCATCTAGGTCAAATGTTGGTGGCGATTCCGATGTTTATGGCAGTGTCACATTCGAAACTTTTGAAATCCCAAACAATAAAACAATTGTTGTTTTGAATAAAAATAACGATGTTCAACAGAAAGTGTCGTTCAAGTTGGTTGCGGATGTAAATAACGGAATCATTGTTTATAACGAATTGGAACAGACGCTTTTACTAACGGGCAAAGATGGATGCGTTAAAGTCGTCCACAAACTCAAAGAACAACCTCTGGCATTGGTCAGGGTTTCGTCAGAACGGGTGACAACACTGTTTGTCGACGGCGACGTGGGCCGAATGAGGTGTTATGATATAAGTGAAACGGAAATTAATTTCGGGTACGGCGCAACATTGCCACAAGAAATTCAGGATCAGTTCTTAGGTGCTTGGTATGACATTCTGAATGATAAATACGCCGTGGCATGTCATGGTACACTGTATGTACTAAATGCAGCGGGAAAGGTAGAATCCCAGCATGAATTTAAAAAACACGAAGGAAATATTGACGGAAAATGGGAAGGCATTCGTGCAGCATACGACTTCCATAAACGTCTGCTGTTTGTCTTGGACTCAAGCAAAAAGCAATTGGAATGTCATAGCATCGACAAAAAGGAAAAGGGCTGGCCAAAATTAAAACTTGATAAAGAGGATTTCCGTCCGACGAACGTTTGCTTAACGAAAGACAAACTCTATATTATTAGCGGGGATCAGCTTATTCCGGTTTCATGTGAAGATGGACATCCTTGTGGAGACCCCATTGAGTTAGAAGGGTTGGATGAGGACATTTTGGCTTGTCATTTTGTGGAAAGCAAAAACGCTATGATTCTCACCACAAACTCTGACGAGGCTATTAAGTCACGTACAGTTGGATTTCTTAAATTGGATCATATTCAGCAAGTAAAAGCGGTGAGGGAAAAAGCGGATGTCGATTTGACGGACATTAACGACACAGAAGAAAACAGAAATCTATCACGTTCTATTTCTCCAGATCTAAAACGGTCCAGGTGTTGTTCATGTTTTGGAAGCATATTTGGAAGGAAAGACCAGACGGTTGAGCGTAACGATTATGAAATACGTGTAACTCGTCCATTGGGATCAACTGGTGATGAACACAATGACGAAATACAAAACCCAACGATTGCTGATGCAAAACAAGAACAAATACATACTAACACCATAATACAAAGGTCATCATCTAGTTCAGATGTTAGTGGCGATATCGATGTTTATGACAGTGTAACATTCAAAACTCTTGAAATCCCAAACAATAAAACAACGGCCATTGATGTCACACAATTTTGATTTGTTACATGCAAATGTACCGTTATCAGAGGGGGTAACCACGTGATAGATGGCGACGTCTATTCCAAGACATGTATTTTTCGCCGTTTTATACACTTTATTACTTGTTTTATTTTTTATTTTATTTTAATGCCGCTCACTTTCCAGCCATATCAGCAAAAAAAGTTACTAGCGTTTATTTCGCATTTATATTGGCACTTAATCTCGACTTTGCTCGCTGCGTTTCTTAGCGGGATGACCAAATTACAGCTCCACTTAGAAAATTCTCAGCGAGTAAAGTCGAGATATAAAGCGAATTTTAATACGAAATAAACGCTAATCACTCTCTAACTGATATGGCTGGAAATTGAGTGTCATTCAAAAATTAAACAAAAGTAATAAAGGGTATACAACGGCAAAAATACCTGTCTCGGCATGTACGTCGCCATCTTGACTATCACGTGATTACCCCCTCTGGTTATGAGTTTTGGACAAACTGGAACGTATCTTGTTTCACCATTCACTTTAATGTTTATGCTTAATATTATCAGATCAGAGATGAGTGAGAACTACGCTAACATTGATACGCATTCGAAAGTACATGTATGGAAAGCGTTATGTGAAACAATTACGTTCCATATTTATTGAACAAGATGTGTTTATCAAAGTTTGATT
The DNA here is from genome assembly GCA_007657795.1 of Dreissena rostriformis. Classification (NCBI taxonomy): domain Eukaryota; kingdom Metazoa; phylum Mollusca; class Bivalvia; order Myida; family Dreissenidae; genus Dreissena; species Dreissena rostriformis. The sequence goes on along the minus strand of VMBQ01002501.1, from coordinate 46,789 downwards.
ACATTGTTTACTGCGTTGTTTGAACTTTGAAGCTTTGACACGAGAATGCAAAAAATGTCGCAATAGATAGTGTTGTGATATGTTTTTATTTTAAATAGACGTGCACTTGTACATGTAGTTTAAATATATATTTGTTAAGCATTTATCACCATTTTGTCAAACTTGTATATGATTATTAGTTTTGTTTTTTTTGTTTAAACACCTATCCATTTTGTGATTTGATAACAGTAAGATAAACTGTATTTTTAATAAACTGTAAGGAATTTATTGATTTAGTAACAACCACATTTGTCAGTTAAATATCATTTGTGAATGAAACTTTACTAAACTGCAAATGTGACCCATTAACCATTAAAAAAGCAAAACAGAGCTACACTTGTATTAAGTGTATCTACATACATGTACGTTTATTTAAAGCCCCTATAACGCACAAAATCAACGAATATTTCGTAATGTGAATAATAACATAAACAATCAGTGTTCCTTGTAGCAATAGGCAACATTTCAACGCTAGATGTGCTCTGATAAAATAGATTTAACCCGATACAAAATGCTCTTTTTTATTTTTTGTGGTACAGTATATTCACGTGTTCATGTACCAATTAAGTGTTCGTGTGTCGTATGATTAGATATCGTTGCAGGAAATTATAATAGAATATATTGTGTCACACACAAATAAAAAAGAGCATTTTATATCTTTTAAATCTATGATACCAGACCACATCTAGCGTTAAAATTCTGGGTATTGCTATAAGGAATACTGATTAATTATATGTTAACTTTATTTTACGAAATATGTTACGAAATTTTCGTTGATTTTGAGCGTTATAGAGGCTTAAAGTGTATCTACATACAAGTACGTTGACAAAACGTTGTATATCACGAAACACAGTTCTTGCATATCAATTTTTTATTCAAATCTGTTTACGTACCCTGTTACGAAATCATTCAATAAAAATGTGTTTTACAATCTAAACGGACATGATAAAAAGCAGCATGTACCTGCTCGAAGTTTGTTAAATTTAAAACACCAGACATGCACTTATTGAGATGATTTTAAAACATTTAGAACGTAAGATTTGCTACTTGATGTCAGATAAATATTAGCTGTACTTGTGTGTGGTGGGGGTGCTTTGATAAAGTTTGAGGATTACTCTGAAGCGTAAAACAAATCTTTTATTTGTATAAGATAGCTTGCTATCTAAAAATGCATTTATCAAAGTCGCAATATTCCTTGCAAAAGAAGTTGTCGATGTGTCCTGAATATTATCTGAATCAATATGGCTCGCTTTTCACTAGGAGGGGTTCACAATGTGGTCTACAGAGTATTGATTTACCGTCAAAATCAAGAAAAATCGGTATTTAATATTGAAATGAAATGTCTACTAGACGAGGAAGTGATTTTTTTCTAATCAATACATAGGCTATTACGGACACGCATTTTTGCGGGTGTCTTTATGAAACTACCCAGCTCGTCCATCTGTCTGTTAGGGGTATGACAAGATACCGAAAAAAGTACTGTTTTAGGAAAAACAGTAAATTTACCGAAAACAGTTCTATTTCCCCCTTTACATCGTGTAAATGGCTTTAAACTATGATTTTAATAAATGTTTACTCCAGTGCGTATGTTAATGATGCTATACATTGTTATTTATTTTTTAAATTACCGAAAACATTTATATTTCCCCCCTTTACATCGTGATAGTGGCGTTAAATCAGGATTTTAATATATGATGACTTCAGAACGCATTTAAGCGAAGTTTCAAATATTTTTTGAGACGGTACTTGTAATTAAGTCAATGGTAATAGAAAAGAATACATCATCAAAATATATATATGAAAGACATTTTTAACATTGATTATTAAAATGTCTATGTATATTAAAAATGTCTTGTAGACAAAATAAAATTATACGAACATAAATGTTTTACATAAAGACAATCTGGAAATAATATATATTAATGCGATCATTTATGACACCCATTTGCTATGCTGTTTTCGGTAGTATTTATTATGATGAGATAACCAGCTAACTTGCCTTCATTGTGTATAACTGTTCAATTACTGTACATGTATTCAATTATGTTATTATTTGGAACATTTCGACCATAAATATAGTATCATATAGTGTAAAAATGACTTGTGGAACATTTGTTATACACGGTCTTCGATGGCAAAAATCAGCTAGTAGCCCGCCCCATCCATATAGGTAATTTGGTTTCATAGTTTGAATTTGGTTTCTTGGAATAATAGACTTCTATACAAATGAATAAAATAGAATTGGTTATGTATTATCATATCTTTTTCTAACTAATATATTGAATACACACTGTTTTCGGATGTACATTTTACTGTTTTCGTATATGAAAACACTGAATGTGGATTATTTTTATTAAAATAAATTTTATTAAAAAGTTATAACATATATATTGAAATATCTTTAAAGTGAGACTATATTATTTTGTCAAATATTTAAGATTTTTTTTTATAAATGTGTGAAAAACTTATTATACATATATTTCAATATAAATTAAAATAAAAGTTAAGAAGAACATGTGTCGAAAAATGCGAAATAAGCCAGATATTTAAATCGGAAATCGAAAATGGCTGTACAGCCAAGTGAATCTTAATTTAGCTTTAGTGCAGATTCGTTCATACGACACAAAGACACAATTTTGTTTCCTAACAAATACGAGTAAAAGTGTCGGCATCGGCTTAAACCAGCGCAAACTTTTCTTTGCTGAATTTTATGAAATTCGTCTTCAATGTATAATTTTATCTTGCCTTTTTTGTGTTATTGTTACATATTTGTATCAATATATTAAAATTTGACATATATAAAAATCGTATAGTCTCACTTTAAACTACTATTCTTTTTCAAAACAGACATAGGAAAAAGTGATGTTTCGTTTTCATATTCAATGTTTTTATGTATTACAACACTGTTTTCGGTAAATTTACTGTTTTCGGTATCAAGTCATACCGGTCTGTTAGTACACATTTACTTTTTTCTGAACTGTCTAATCTTTTAAAGTTTAATCTATTGACGTTGAAAAAATATGGATGGGTATGTCTCACTGAAAAAGTACAACAAAAACTGTTACTTTGCCTTTCATAATCCTGGACATATTGCCCTTGTTCAATCTCATACTTTGTTCTTCATTGAGCATAGCTCTCAACACTTCAAGAGAAATAAGCTCGACACTTCAGCGGACAAAGCTCCATTACCGAAAAGTGCAGTGCAAAATGACTGCCACTATACACAATATAATTTGGAGTTATAAAATTGCGTAGTTTTTTCATCGTGTTTGTCTTGCGCATAACTTCTACACCCAAAAGTTGTATTAACTTAACATACTTGTCCCTTGTTCTTTAAATAGTTTCCGCTGTCTTACTCGAGAACTAATTTGGATATTTTCATACAAAATTTATACATAAATGCCTTCTATAAAGAACTAGTTAGGGATTGCATACGGGGTAGATGAGGTCGTGGTCGAAGTCTTCGTTACTAAAAGTACAAAACAGTGTCGATGAAATATGTTTGAATGGGCTTCTAAACATCGGGTTAGAGCTCGATCATTTTCTCCTTGCAGTAACAAAGTCATCCATTGTATAAATAATTTAATCAATTTTCTTTGTATTTATAGAGATGCATGCTCATAAAAGGTTACGACAATAAATGCTATTGTTTGTTGTACTTTATACATTTTATCACATGCAACACCTTGTTCTCTAGGTAATATAACCATTAAAAAAATATTGCTATCTTTAACACCTGTAATAAAGCTTCCAAAGCGTTTTCATGGTCTACTTTTCGTTTGACTGACGTTGCAAACTTCACAATGTTGAAAAAAACAGTTCTCTAAAAGACTTTATCTATTCAAAATTTGTGATCGCAAAATAAGGTTAAGAAATTTAAAGAGTTTTTGACATAGAAACCAATCGACCTAAACTTTAATTAAGTAAAACAATCAGATTTAATTTAAATTAATTTCAGAATTCTTTACATGAAAATACGTTCATTTATTTGTATCAGATAAGTATGCACTATATATTAAAATAATTATTATGTTTTTTTCTTCTTGAAAAACTTATGAATTGCATAATTCAGATATATTTGTCATATTAATCAAACCATAATACACATTTTAATTTGGATAACATTTAAAATAATTATCTTAACAGGAAAAATACTACAAAACTAAAACATGATAAAATTAAATTTAAAAGCAGGCATGACAACAAATGAATTTATCAATAGGTTCTACAAAGTGATCAAAGTTATACAGCAGTTTACACATACCAGTTTTTTTATCTACACATGCATCAAAATGTAAGTTTCTCCTTAAAAACTATATAAAAAAAATAGTCCTCAACATCTTAATGCAATAAATTTGAATTTGTTTAACATGACTTACCAGACAATTTTAGACAAAAGACACTTTTAATCAATGATTGTTTGTTATATAAAAAGGCTTAATGATTGCAACAAAGTTCTCTTCACGCTGTAGCTTTTTTGTTAGGTTTTCTTCTTTTCTTTAAGTCCTTTTCCATGTGATTTGACACTGGATCCATATTTCATCTCACATCAGATCTTCATTTGAATTTTCGTTCTCTTCTTTCTACCATGACAGTCACATTTTGTTTGAGTGTGCATCACACTGTATTCAATTGACACTCACATTGTATTCAAGTTAAAATGCGATTGTTTTCAAGTGACAGTCACATTGTATTCACATGAAAATGCCATTGTATTCAAGTGAAAATGCCATTGTATTAAAGCGAAAATGCCATTGTATTCACGTGAAAATACCACTGTATTGAAGTGAAAATGCCACTGTATTCAAGTGAAAATAATATTGTATTCAAGTGAAAATGCCATTGTATTCAAGTGACAGTCACATTGTATTCACATGAAAATGCCACTGTATTCAAGTGAACATAATATTGTATTCAAGTGAAAATGCCATTGTATTCAAGTGACAGTCACATTGTATTCACATGAAAATGCCATGTATTCAAGTGAAAATGCCACTGTATTCAAGTAAAAATGCCACTGTATACAAGTGAAAACACCACTGTATTAAAGTGAAAATGCCACTGTATTCAAGTGAAAATGCCACTGTATTCAAGTGAACATTCGTTTGTATTCAAGTGCAAGTCACGCTATATTCTTCTACCGGCTGTACTTCAAACAAACACAGACTGTCCAACACCCATTCTCGAGTCACTGTAACCAGCCCAAACCGACGCTTTAGTTCTGAAATATAAACAAACATGTCAATGAAAATGGTAAAATCAAAGAGTACCAAACAACAAATGAGCCATGTTCTGGGAAAACTGGGCTTAATGCATGTGCAGAAAGTGTCTTCCTAGATTAGCCTGTGCAGTCTGCACAGGCTAATCAGGGACGACACTTTCCTCTTTTATGTTTTTTTTTTGTTTGAAGGAAGTCTCTTCTTATCGAAAATCCAGTTTATGCCGAAAATGTTTTACCTGATTAGCCGGTGCGGACTGCACAGGCTAATTTGGGACAACACCTTACACAGAGGCTTTAAACTTCATTTTCCCAGAGTGCAGGTCAAATTGTTATCACTGAAAACACTGGCATATCAATCAATATACATTTACTAAGTCTAATATTTCATGGGCATTTGTCACTGTGGATCAGTAAAATTGTGGCCCTGAGAAAAAGGGGAACACTCTTGAGCTGTTACCATGCCAGTATTAATGTTAGAATAAATGTTCTATTGGTTGTTGTTTTTTCAGTGTTTTTTTCTTCCTTGTGAATCAACAAGGATTAACTGGTCCATTGTGTAAAGTAGATCCCTTTAACAATAACTGTATGCATTTTTGTTTAAAATCTTTAGGCCCTGGGAGAAAGAAGAACACTTGTTTACTGTTGACCAATGGCAGTATTATTTTTGGAATAAATGTTCTATTTGCTGCTTGTTTTTTAAATATTTTTGTGTGTGAATCATCTGGTATTGACTGGTCCATTTTGCAAAGTTGATCACTTTAACAGCAACCATTTGCATTTATGTTTGAATATCTCTTATCAGTGCTCCAGGGGGAAGCTTATTCTTGTGGATCAAGTGCGATTAACCCTTTGCATGCTGGGTAATTTGTCGTCTGCTAAAATGTCGTCTGCTTAATTTGTAAAATAAGCATTTTCTTCGATTTTTTTTCAAAGAAAACTATCAGAATAGCAAACAGTTTGCATCCTGATGAGACGCCACGTTATGTGGCATCTCATCTGGATCCAAACTGTTTCAAAAACCTTCAAAATTCGGTTCCAGCACTCAAAGGGTTAAGTTGTCTGTTTTGCAAAGAAGATTACTTCAACAATATCCACATGCATTTGTGTTTGTACATTTGTTATGTAACTGTGACAATTCAACAGGTAATAAAGTTTCATGTTTGTTGAGTAAATATGACATGTGGGGCCATTTATATTCAAACCATGTATAGAATTGTCACGACTAATGCCATTGGTTGCTTGCAAATCAATTATACAATCAAAATGGTCATATTAAAAATAGACACAACAGTGCGAAATAAAATGTACATCCTATTATTACTGTTCTTACGGAAAAAATAATTTCAAACCGAGGGACAGGACATGCTCTTTCTGGGGTGTGATTTTTCCACCCTTTCTATACCAAGACAGTTTTATCATTTAATTCTTTACTTTGTTTACTTTATGAAAGTGAAGAGGTTTGGTCAACCCTGTATGTAAGGAATGAGCCTAGTATCACGAACATACTTAAGTTAATATTCTGACTCAACTTTGAGTTTTTGTTCCTCAATGTTTTAGATGAATTTGACCATCATGCTCAATTTGGTGTTCACAGAAGTGTTTTTTTAGTTTTGAGTCAGACTCAACCCTGAGTTGGAGGAAGAATATATGCATATTCTTATACCTGAGATTTGAGATTGTTTGTGAGCTGACTGACATTCTCAATACTCATCTTCTGGTACTTATCTTCTGGATTGAGCAAAAAAATGAGAATGTTCATGATACTGGGCCCAGGTGTTTTCCTCCCCTGAGATGTTTTCAAATCACAACCCTGTTCTTTTAAAATGCACATGTCACGTTAACGGTATTTTTCAGTTGCAAAAACCTTTTTCTTATAGTTGCATATTATGTCATTTGTGAAAAATCTAAAAAAAAACTATTATAGTATCCATGATAATCTTTATGCAATATGATACTGAGCTATAAGAACTTGTTTTCACGTTGACATAAGGATATGTAGATGTTTGTTTAACTCTTTGCAAATAACAAAAAACTGTAAAGTTTACATCAATAAATCATTCTGTCTTTCTGTCTGTAAAAGAACCTAGGATACAATTTGCATCCATGGCAATATTACTGTGACAGTCCCTGGCCCAGTATCATGAACATTCTCAATTTTTGCTCAACACAGAAGATGATATTTGAGTTTTCACTCAATTGAGTATTGAGAAGGTGGGTCAGCACAAAAACAATCTCAATCAGATAAAAGAATATGCGCATTTTCTTTCTCGAACTCAGGATTGATTCATACNTTGATCTTTCAGGGTCAGGTCACTTGGTACGCGACCCCCCGCTGCTAGTATCAGCTCGCTAAGTGACTCTGTAATAGAACATAACTTGTTTTTGTCATTTTGATTTCAAGTTAGTGAGAACAAACAATGCTTCGATATCTACTTACAGTGACCTTGACCTCCAAGACCCCATATGCTAAAGAATGTACTATGTACCATTTACCTTTGCTGTGGTGCGTTTTGCTAATGGTTAGTGACTGAATATTGCTCTTTAGGTAAATAAATTGTGTGACACAATATTGAACAAGACTCACTGACATTAGGAAACCCCAAATGGACGGATACAAGTTCTCGGAACACTATGATAATGTTCTATATATTTTTATCCAGATGAAAACTTAAAAATAAGTAGTATACAACTTTTATAAAAAAAATATTTGTGTAAAACATATATGTTATATTGATTTATAGTCAATAGTATTTACTTAAAATGGTGACCCACATCACAGAAAAAATAAATAGAAGAAAAACTTTCTGTTCTGAAGCTTTCTGTTATATCCAGGGAACAGTATCAGACGCACCATATAAAAGAAAAGTGAATAATTGTTCAGGGAATTAGGTGTTGCAATTAGTGAGAAATACCATGAGGTACCTTTTGATAGGCTGTGGTTTTCTCCAGTAAGCATGAAGTAAATATTTTCAAAGTGTAGATTTTTAAAGAGAAATAGGACTAATTATAAATAGAAATCATGTCTAACCTTTTGAAAGGCTGGGTTTTTTCTCCAATAAGAATGTAGTAAATATTTTCAAAGTGTAGATTTTTTAAAGAGAAGTATGAGTTACAATAAGCGAGAAAAAACATGTGGTACCTTTTGATAAGCTGGCGTTTTCTCCAATAAGCATGAAGTCGATATTTTCAAAGAGTTGTCTGTTGGACTCCCTTGATTTCCTGGGACCGCTATGCAGACGACCGAGTGCGGTGTCACCCTGGATCTCGTACGGGCCCTAGCGGTTATAAATAGCATTTTAGTCTCGCTATTAAAAAACTATGCATTCAAATTAACTCTTAAATAACGAAAAAACACTGGACAGTTTGTATTTAACCTGTTATAGGCTGATAATAGCAATGTTTATAAATGAGCCTCGCTCTGGGCAAACGGGGTTTCATGCATGAGCGTTAAGTGTTGTCCCAGATTAGCATGTGCAGGGACAACACTTTTCACTTTTATGGGTTTTTTTTCTTTTAAAGGAAATCTCTTCTTAGCAAACATCCAGTTTAGGTGGAAAGTGTTGTCCCTGTTTTAGTTAAGTCTGTGCAGACTGCACAGGCTAATCTGGGAAGACATTTAACGTACATGAATTAAGACCCGTTTCCCAGAGCGATGATCATTAATAAACAATAGCTACAACGGGTGTACCACAAACTGTCCTGATTATTTTAAACAGTTTTTCCAGTTGTGTTTCGTTATTAAAGAGTTATTTTGCATAAATAATCGGTTAATTAGATATGAAAAATGGGTCATATGGGCAGATTATGCAATCAGTATGCATCGTTTACATATACATGAACAAAAGTTGTTATTATAACCTATTGAAAACTTAATTTACTGAACAGGGAGAGAAAACCTGCAAACTATGGTCCCTTTCATTATTGTCCAGTCCAGTCTTTTTAAGTGGCTAAATTGATCGACGGTCCCCTTATTGCAAAATATATTCATGATAACTTCGACCATATGAACTTCGTTCTGAAAAACTGGGCTTTATGCACGTGCGTAAACTGTCGTCCCAGATTAACATGTAAAGTCCACACAGGCTAATCAGGGACAATACTTTCCACTTTTATAGTTTTCCCACAACGAGGCTCATATAACCAGGGTATAATATGTGTACCTAGAACTTGATCATACCTCATATAACCAGGGTATAATATGTGTACCTAGAACTTGATCATACCTCATATAACCAGGGTATAATATGTGTACCTAGAACTTGATCATATCTCATATAACCAGGGTATAATATGTGTACCTAGAACTTGATCATACCTCAGGATGTAGGTGTCCAAGTTGCAAGCAGTCCTTATTGCGAAATATATTCACCATGACTTGGACCATATAACGAGGGTATAATACTTCTACCTTTAACTAGTTCATACCTAGTGAAGTAGGTGTCCAAGTTAAATATGTGTACATATATCATTAAAATAACTGGATAATACCTCCGGAAGTAGGCGTCCTAGTTGCAGGCAGTCTGCCACCCAGTAGAAATTGACGATCCAGCATTTGTGAGCGATACCCTGGAAAAACTTGAGAGTTCTCTCGCACAGTCGATCATCTTCATCAACTGAAAATATAAGTTTTATTGCTTTTTACTGTGTCTTTTATGCACAGTCTATTGAATTTTAGCATGATTGTAATGAATTTTTTAACAAGTTCAATTTTTGTGTCTGTGTTGACCAACCTGGAGGGGCAAGCACAGGGGAAACCAAAAAAGAGCAGTAAAGTAAACAAATGATGTGTTTGAGAAACAGTCTGCCCCCTTTAGAGCGATTTTGACCCATATATTTGACCTTTGACCTTGAAAGATAACCTTGACCTTTCACCACTCAAAATGTGCAGGTCCATGAGAGGGTGGGGCCAATTTTGACCTCTGGGGTTTTCTTTAAACAAACATGGTAGAGGATAACCACACCATGGTATGTGCTTAATACAAAACTGCTGGCACTTGCGATTCCAGGAGATTTTTCAAGTTTTCATTTTAAGTCTATTTTTGGCTCAAGTGACCTACATATGCAATGGACCGGAACAATTAGAACAACTTTGGAAGAGTCATCTAAGGATGTGAAGTTTTATTAAAATCTTCCAAGCTGTTCAGGAGGAGGTCATTAGAAGAAAAAGATAACATACACATTCATACACAGACTGACCGATGACGGACAACATGGTAATGTCTGAGTTACCCATGACAACTATGTGCTCAAGTGAGATAACATCTGTCATTTTTGCGTTTAAAAAGTTTCTGATTATGTTTACAGCATTCAATTTTAGAGTGTGGGTTTATTTTACTTAATTACGATTTTAATCTACATTAACATTTTACATTACAATTTATTTAAGTTCCCTGAAGTTTAACTCTTGCGGTGAGGCAAAAATATACCATCTATATCAGTAGATGAATTGATTATCGATGTGGCAAATAGAATTGAACAGCATATAAAGAGTTTTCTTTAAACATTTTAAACCCACTCACACTGTTAATAGCTTAACATCTTTGCTAATAAACCCAGTGATAAGAGTACTTGTAACAAATAAAGTAGGCCATGATACACAATCACATGACCGAATATCACCTGACATGGGTACATGTAACTAAGATTGAATATCAATGTTTAACTTGATAACGAATGAAGTTATCAATAGTGACAAACATGGCTTCCAATATGGATAGTTCAATTTATAGAGGATCGGAATCATTCTATGAATTTCCTTGTTTCACATGTCAGGAAAATGACAGGAACACAGAGGCTGGATTTTACTGTGAGGAATGTTCTAAATTTTACTGTAGCAAATGTGTGGAGTATCATAACTATCTTTACAAGAAGCATGCACTTTTGGGAAAGAAAAACATCAGCCAGTGGCCTGAGACTAATGTGGGTGAACTAGAGAAATGTCAGGAGCACAAGAAAGAAAAACTGACAATATTCTGTGAGGACCACAGTCAGCTGATATGTCATATCTGCCATGTCCACAATCATCAGTAAGTATAGGTGCATTTTTATCAGGATCTTTTTTGCACATGTCTATACCAACTTTTGACCATCATTCATTACTCTCCAAATGTAAAATTTACACAAGAGGGCCCTAAGTTACCTAGGGCGCCCACCTGATACATTTTATTTTATTTCACCTGTCAAACGTGACATGTCATCTTGCTTAAATTCAAACAAGAGGGCCATGGTGGCTCTGGTCGCTCACCTGAGTAGTATTTACGTTAAACAAAAGTTTTAACGTTGTTTTGTGAAAAGAAAGGGTTTTTTGTTTCGGTAGATATATAAATATGTGTCATAAGTTTTTGATTTGGTTTAAATTTAGTTAATGTGTTTTGAGATAAACATTTGTCTGGAAACCATAAATGGCTTAGACCAACAAACTAAACTACGAAGTTGGTGTGGGTTGTAAAAAATTAAAGAATATCATTACAAATTAATGCTGATATAACTTTACTGCTTGTTCATAGATGGGCATAAATATTAATCACTATTATCACTTGAGATTTTAAATCGATACTCTGCCAAAACTAAGTAAATTCTCTGTACAAATAAAATAGTATTTAGTACTATTTTTTCCCTTCTGGTCTGAATGACAGTGTAAACATGTTTATGTTGGAAGTTCAGTTCACATTCTTAAGATTAAAAATAACAGTCAAATACATGTTGTTTAAAATATTTGTTTTAAAGGATAACTTATGTAACACATACTATGATTCAAAATAAATTGTATATCTCGGAATATTAACAATGCTTGGAAAAACCACATACATGATGTAAATCAAAATGGGTTCCTTTTTGCAGGAAATGCAGTCATGTGGTTCTTATAGCAGACAAAGTGAAAGACCTCCATCAAAAAGGAGACTTCAAGCAAATGTCAGCAACTATTGATACACAATACCAGCTGTTGATACAAATGAAAGACGACTTCGAGGAAAATATGAAGTCTCTTGAGAAATCTTACAAGAAAATTCTGGAAGAAATCAATGCTTTACGAAAGAAAATCAATGATTCTTTGGATCAACTGGAAAAAAATACCAAGATGGCGTTGGATTCATTACTGGCCACCATGAGGACATCAATTCAAACTGACATTGAAAACTGCCAGGAGTCCATCAAAAATAGTACATGCTTAAAAGAAGATTTGCAGAGAAGAGAAGATAAAAGTCAAGCACTGAGTTTAATCAAGTATAGGAAATGCCTTGACCATTCCCTCAAGGTAGACGCAGTTTTACAAGAAATGTCATCAAAGAATGAGGTGACCCTAACCTTTAGTCCTGATACAACCATCCAACACACATTGTCAGTTCTCTCAGGATTGGGACAAATACTGAGCACAATGAACAAATTACAATCGGCTAAAAGATCAACACAGAAAACAGACACCAGACAGAATAAACCTGAAGCATCCAGCCAGTCTGACCCTGGAAACCAAACAACTTCAAGATTCAAAGAGAATAATTCCAATCCAGAATCCAGATTGTCTAGACAGTACAGCCGTGGAATCCAAAAAAGTGATCTGACCAAGTCAGGCCAGGTGTCTGATCCAGTATCAAGTTCATCACATCAACTGGTCCAGGGATATCAACCAGGTGCAGTAAGCAAGCCTGATCCAATCATAAAAGTGAAGAGTAGTAAGAAGTACAGTGTGAAGATTAAGGGTGATAAATTACCATGTGCTATAAACAGTATCTGTGAGACAGCTACTGGAGAACTCCTCATCACCGACAATTACAACAATAACATGAAGCTGCTGGATCAGACCTACAAGGTGGTGGCCCACTATGACATGCGTGATATACCAATAGCCATGTGCAGCATTGACTCCAGTCTGGTGGCTGTTGCTCTGGATAACGGTGAGGTCCACTTCATCAGAGTGACCAATGGTCAGTTGATTAAGGACAGGATACTGAAGCTCAAACATGCCTGCAGGGGTTTTGCCCATCAGCATGGTAACCTGCACATTACAGATGGTGGTGCTCTTTATCACTATACTGTGGATGGAAAACTAGTGAGCAAGATGTATGAGGATAGATCAGGTAAATGGACAGGTTATAATTATCCCTAGTATTATTCTACTGTTGGAAACATTTAGGCCCATGCTTCTATTGTTATTGAAATCAAGAAGTAATAAGCTACATATATCAGTTATCTTATCAAACAAAGTTATGTTTTGTGAATAATGAACATGATGAACCAAACACAAAAGTGAAGTTTTTCATGCATATTCACAAAGGCAGATGACTTGCAAATGAAGAAAGTATTTTTATCATCATAAGTTTACAATTTTATATTGAAGTTAGACAATGATGTCTTTGATAATTATTTCCAAACTTTTACACTAAACCAATGTATCAAAATAAAGAACCACAATATATCACATCCACAATACAACTGGTCATTATATTTATTTATATTTACTGTACTTTATGTCAACAGTGTCCTATTATTTATATTTATCAATGTTCATTAATTTTATTACGTGTTTTATATGTGTAATAAATACTATACAAAGTTGAAAACTTTTGCATATAACAAGAATATTAGACTTACTACTTTTTAAACCATGACTTTCGTTTCCATATATAAACATGACATCATAATCATTGTATTCCATACCACAGTTCACTCCTGTGCAGTGAGTCCAGATGGAGACAGGATATATGTGGCCAACAGCAACACTGACCAGCTGGTCACACTGTCCAGGGATGGCAAAGTGATCTCCACCCTGACTGTACCTACACTTAACTCAATAGCAAGGCTACCTGGCCTACATGTGACAGATTCCAGACAAGTTCTGGTGTGTGGAGAGAGTATAATCTACCAGGTGGACAGAAATGGGAGACAGATACTTGCAGAGGTGGTCACAAGGGAAGATGGTGTCACTCAACCTTTATCTGTCTACTACAGTAAGCGCACCAGCTCAATCATTGTAGGAATGTTTTTGAATGATGACATCATAGTGTTTGAGGCACAGTGACTGTTGGAAAAGGATGTTTGTTAATAATAATTTACACATTCATATATACAGTTGTCATTTTAAACAGTTAGCAGTTTTGTTAACAGTAAATATAACACAGTGACTGTTGGTATAGGACATATTTAGTATTCCATGTTTTTAAACTATTTCAATTTTCCTATGAAACCAGTCTTTACCAAACCTGTACCATTAAGAAATTTAAATTGAAATATACTCACGTATTAATTGCAAAAAAAGAAATTAGTTTAATCGAAACTAGGTTTAAAAAGATTTTTTAATGTATCAGATTATAGTCTATTCACATGATTTTGTTTTAGAGAATTAGTTTATGTACATTGTTTATAAAAAAAATTGTTATGATGTTCATGATGTGCACGTTATTAATATTTTTATTAATATATTGTCTGAGTCAGTATGTCAAGTATTGTTCAAACTTTTATTTATGTGAATATGATATCTAACAACAATTAATATCATTTAAAAAATAACACATTAAATCAAACCAATATGAACCTCAACTCTGCCACCAGAAATGTCAAATACAAGGATTGGAATGCTAATTTAAGACTAGAAATGTGTCACAGACACTGATGCATCCACAACATATGTTTGGACACAACATCCACAATTTATTACATAGAATACAAAAATACAACGAACCATATTCTGCCAGAGCAGGCCGCAGTCTTCCTTTCTTTATAATCATCTACGCATTAAGCAGCTGTGAAAATCTGAGCTAGATTACACAAGAAGTTAAAGAAGAGTTAACAAGATATGTGTTTGTCAGAAACAAAATGCCCCCTACTGCGCCGCTTTGAAATAAAATTTCTATTTATTATTTGGCAGGTTTAGAAATGATATCCCTTTAAAGCTTATTACTTCCATTGGATTTTGTTTTTAAACCTTTGACCTTGAAGGATGACCTTGACCTTTCACCACTCAAAATGTGCAGCTCTATGAGATACAAATGCATGCCAAATATCAAGTTGCTAACTTCAATATTGCAAAATTTATGACCAAGGTTAAAGTTTGGGACAGAATGACAGACAGACAGGCCAAAATCAATATACCCCCCTCTTCTTAAAGAAGGTGGCATACAAAGGTAAAAGGTTGAAGTATGATACTAATTCAGCTTGAGTAATAATATAGCAACAAGGCTTGTCACCATAGGATGACATATGCCCCTTTTTAAAAAATAAAATCTAAACTTAAATGCAAAGTGTTTGTCCATATTTTTCGAAACCTAAACGCAAAGTGTGACGGAATTTCAGACAGACAGACAGACGGACAGTGCGATCACTATATGCCCACCTTCGAGGGCATAAAAACACATTACATGTGGTAATTTAAGTATATGAATGTACATGTCTGTGTAAAATGTGTATATACATATATTATGAAATAAAAAAAAGCATTTAGACAGGAAAAAAAGAAAGCAAAAAAAGAGCAAGATGCAACATCCAGTTATTTGGCTCTAGCTCTTTTGACATTCAATAATCAGATTGAATTCTTTGCGTCAAAAGTACATTTTCACCATTGCAGTTATTCAATTCAAACCCTTACCAGGCTTCACTATAACGTGTGTAACTGTGTCGTTGAATTTTGAGAAAAACTTCACATCCATCTGACTGGCTAGCTTCTTTGTCTCCTTCTACAACAGAAAAGTAGAATAATTTGAGCCGGGTTCTGGGAAAACTGTGCTTTATGCATGTGCGTGAAGTATCGTCCCAGATAAGCCTGTAGGTTTGCACAGGCTAATCATGGACGAATCTTTCCACTTTTATGTTTTTTTTTCTTTTAAAGGAAGTTTCTTCTTAGTGAGAAACAAATTTTGACTAAAGTGTTGTCTCTGATAAGCCTGTGCTGACTGCACAGGCTAATCTTGGACGACATTTTACGCAAATGCATTAAGTCCCATTTTCTCAGAGTGAGGCTCGTATCATAAGGGACAAGAGGGCCATAATGGACCATAAGCGCTCACCTGAGTTGCACTTACAGATGCACCATGCACAACTTCATATATGAGTAGCGTTCGGACAAAACTGGGCAAAATGCTTGTACGTAGTGTCATTCCAGATTAGCCTGTGCAGTCCGCACAGGCTAATCAGGGACGACACTTTATGCCTAAACTGGATTTTGCTAAGAAGAGACATCATTCAAACGAAAAATTCCAAAAAAGCGTAAATTTTCGTCCCTGATTATCCTGTGCGGACTGCACAGGCTAATCTGGGATGATAATTTACGCACAAGCATTTTGTTCAGTTTTCTCAGAACACAACACCTATAAGGAACAAGAGAGCAATGATGGCCCTTAATTACCTACCTGAGTAAACGGACACATGCACCACGCACAACTTCATCTCAAAAGGTAAAATGCATCCAAGTACAATGTATGAATGTTGAAACGTAAACAAGCACAAGTTATTGTCAATGGACGGACAGACAGACGTCCGAGGTGATTCCAGCATAAGCCCATCTTCTACAAAGCGGGTGTCTAATTATCAATGTTTCATGCCACAATGTTTTGCCACTGAGTACACAAAGTAAAATGTACAACTTTAATCATCAAGTAATTACCTGAACACCTTCAATTATTATGTAATGATCAGTCTTCACGCTAACTATAAGCCCGACAGCCCGGGACTGGTGAAATGTTATTCGGGCTACTAGAAATTAATAATTTATATAGTCGGGCTATTGGATTTTTTTGTCTGTTTCCAATAAAGCATCATAATTCCGGCTAGTGGTTTTAATATATTACCGTCAAGACTGGTAATGATCTTTGTTAGCGTAACCAGTAGCCAAACAGTCCATGGCTACTGAAATCTCTAATTGGCTTCTGAATTCTCAAATCAGCAGATTTGCACCCTTTCTTAGCTAAAATTCTAAATAACATGAATTTTGGCTACTGATTCAGATTTCTAAGTGTCAAACTAGATGTTACATTTAGTCTTACAATGCTAAAAAAGTATTACCATTTGGGTCGCAGTCAGCCCAGTAACAACAACTCCAAGATTACTCTTCCTGCAATCCTGGTTGCCTCCCTTAATATTCAGATTGTTGGGGTCAAGGGTCAACAATGGTGTTCTTAGCGGTTGACTGGGTTCAGAATCTGGGACTGTCTGCACATCTGGTGAAGCTGTAATTGTAAAGTGAGGTTTATCAACTTTATTTTACAATAATACAAGAAACACGACGCCTCAAAACAAGGTTTTTAACACTTAGTTTAAAGTTAAAACCTATTTATTTTAGCTTGATTGCATCGAAAGCCTACGTCTTATTTGAAACGCTCGCGAGTCCGTTTCCTTGGACTAGAACCAGTACTTGGTGAATATGGGGGAGATCTAAAGAACGCACCCTCAGTGGGGATGGAACCTGTGACCTCCTGATCACTAGGCCGACTCCATAACCACTATGCCACAGCGACCTTTTAACACTTAACTAATTGATTTACCTTCATTTAAACAAGGTAGTTAGACAGCTTTATTCCCCCGCTAAGATTTTTTACTGGATTTTTTTCATAACTGGATTTGGAGCCTTTTAGATGAACCAAGCATAACTGCTTGTCCATAAACAAAAACAAATTTGAGAGGCTGGAATTTGGCCTATAAAGAAATTATTTATTTTTTCTGGTTATCAGGATCACAATAAAGGAAATGTAAGGATTGATTTTAGTTGATACATTTTTGTTACCTTCAAATATACATGTAACTGCTTTCTTTGTTTGATTTCCAGTAACAAGTACTTACTGGTTGGCATTTTACTGTTGATTATTACTGTTACTGATTTGTATTACAGGTAAAGTATTTTCTCCTACCTCTATTTTCATTACCTAGATGAGTGGGTGGAGAATGTGTAATAGAATCTTGCTGAGTCATCCTGGGTGGGGAATGATGGAAATCGAGATCCATTCTATCCTCGTCGTTGTTGTCAAGGTCTGAATCATCAGCATCAATCATTTCATCATCAGAGTCAGCAACTGGCAAGGACACGATGTTAGCTGTCTTCTTTTCTGTGGATTGCAAGAAAAGCAAACATAAATCCAACATGGTCATCTTTTCTTTGGTGTTTACAGAAATGATACATAGAGAAAACAGATTATTGCCCTATCGTTGTGTAATACATCAGGTGAGGCTTAGAATAAAAGATAAAAGTTTGTGCAGAGCCTGATATATTACACAATAGGACAGTAACCTATCATTTCATGATCAGTGTCATCAACTGGCAAGGGCACTATGTAAGCTGTCTGCTTATCTGTGGACAGCAAGAAAAGCAAATATATGAGCATCGTTCTGGAAAAATGGGCTTAATGCATGTGCGTAAAGTGTTGCCCCAGTTTAGCCTGTGCAGTCCGCACAAGCCAATCAGGGATGACACTTTCC
This sequence comes from Dreissena rostriformis, assembly GCA_007657795.1. Taxonomy (NCBI): domain Eukaryota; kingdom Metazoa; phylum Mollusca; class Bivalvia; order Myida; family Dreissenidae; genus Dreissena; species Dreissena rostriformis. The sequence goes on along the minus strand of VMBQ01002501.1, from coordinate 28,131 downwards.
GCTTTTTTTGTATTTTTCTTTTAAATGAAGTCTCTACTTAGTGAAAATCCAGTTACCGGTAGTTGTCCCTGATCAATCTGGGACAACACTTAACGCACATGCTTTTAACCCAGTTTTCCCAGAACAAGGCTCATATATCCAACAAGGTCATCATTATTGAGGTGTTTAAGAGAACTGAAACAGTATTATAACTGCTTTACCCTTTGTATGCTGGGAAATTTGTTGTCTGCTAAAATGTCGTCTGCTGAATTTCTAAAATTAGCATTTTCATCAATTTTTTTCAAAGAATACTATCAGAATAGGAAACAGTTTAGATCCTGATGAGACGCCACGTTTGAGACGCCACGTTCTGTGGCGTCTCATCTGGATCCAAACTGTTTGCAAAGGCCTTCAAAATCCGGTTCCAGCGCTCAAAGGGTTAAAGCCCCCAATGCTTTCCAAGGTTGTTACCATAGTGTTGATCATATCAATGTTTAATGCCGTGTTATAAGTGTTGTCCTGTATTGTATAGACAATCGTTTAATCGCCTTAAATTAAAGACTATTGGACGGTAACAAGAATTTATCACATGTTAATGTTTTTGTTTCAATATTCCTTCTTCATTCGTTATAAAGGTGGTTTGTCAAAAGTTGTTTAAAAAATAAAAGTTAACATTGACATGTATTACAAGACTAGTGCCAAGCAATATGGTCCCCCACCGGTGAAACTCCACCATTTTCAGCAATATTTCTAGTCTATTTGTTGCCATGGCAACCAGATTTATTGACCTAAGAACAAAATGAAATGACGTGCATTATCTCCATTTTGCCATCTGTCCATGTTTCCATCTGTCCATGTTTCAAGTTTCATGAAAAAATATGAAGTACTTTTAAAGTTATCACAGGATCCAGAAAAGTGTGACAGACTGACTGACAGACCGACTGACAGACAGACAGAGGGCAAACCATAAGTACCCTCCGGTTTCACAGGTAGGGGACAATTAACCTGTTGGAAACCATGACTGAATTGCTACTTCTTTTTTTTTCCTATCTTAATTATATGAAATGTCGTTGACATTGAATCAAAAAACTTATTTTGATATAAAAGCAACTGGGAATACGTTGGTTTATGTCTAAATGAGGCTAATAACCAGTTAACTGAATTTCAAGCCGTCTCAAGAAATATAATATTACAGCATCAACTTCACACAAACTGTATAAACCGTTTTTTGGCTTCAGGTGTTAAATTGTACAATATTACATTATTTCAAAAGTGAATTATTCACAAAACTATTTTGTCTGCAATTGAAATCCTAAGCAGATACAATCGTCTTGCGGTCAATCCTCAAATATATATATATATATTTTTATTTAATGCTGTACCGAGTGTTTTTAACATAGATTTCTGTCTCAGGCGTTCTTCTATTGCTTTCTTCTCCCTGGCCAGTCTCTCTAGGTCTCTCTCAAGTGCCTCCCTTTCCTGAAAATATCCAAAATAAATATTTGTAATTACTTTAAGTTTTCGGACACTTCAGTTTTCTTACACCCTTTTTTAGCCCAGAGAATCATATTTATTAACACTTAGGTTTTCCGACATCCAGATTTTTCCCTAAAAATAATTACCCTAATTTTCATACACTTGCATTTTATCAAAATTCTTTCTATTTACGGTGATCCGTTGGTGCATCGCACAAGTTTTTTTTAACTTGCTAACGGTCATAAAACCTGGCAGACGATTGCAAACAGTCAGTGGACTGTTAAATTTGCTTCATTTGGATAAAGAGAATTGTATACCTGATATACGGTAGATAATCAATGCAGCCTCTGCCTTAAATAAATATAATTGTAGTGCAATATTAATACCTGTGTATTCAAAAATTCACTCTGACTGGAAAAAGCGGATGAAGATGTGAGATTGCCAATTCTGCTGCTGTCATCTGAAAGAAAAGCATTGGAATGAAACGTTTGAAGTAAAACTACCAATTGTGTCGTGTTCTGAGAAAACTGGGCATAATGCTTGTGCGTAAATTGTCATCTCAGATTAGCCTGTGCAGTCCGCACAGGCTAATCATGGACGACAATTTCCGCTTTTATGGAATTTTTCGTTTAAATGATGTCTCTTCTTAGCGAAAATCCAGGTTAGGCGGAAAGTGTCGTCCCTGATTAGCCTGTGCGAACTGCACAGGCTAATCTGGGATGACAATTTACGCACAAGCATTATGCCCAGTTTTCTCAGAACACGACACAATTTATTAAACAAGAAGAGGAACAAGATGCATCTTTGTATAAAGTCTTTCTCTTTTTTTTTAATATAGGACCTACACAGTTTATTTTAACTGTTTCTTGCAAACGTTCTACAGTCATTAAGTAAGTACTCAAAGTACAGTTCAATTTAAGGTTTTTCGCATTCACAATTTCACCAAATAATTCACATCAATAAAATAAATAATAACCTTTTGTATCCTTGCTCAAAAATACAATATTATATTCATTAGCTGCCTTCTTAAAAAAAAAAAATGTTTGAATTATTTTCTTCGAACACAAACTGTCTAAAAAAAAAAGTGGAACACTCAAATTCAATAATATATTAACATATGACCTGATTCTTGAAATCCTATGCATAATTGTTTTTGTAGGCTGGCAATCATTTCTTGTTGGACCGTTAACAATAACCTTTCATAGTGGTTCATACCATTTTTAATGTCCACACACCAGAACTGACTTTTTTTAGGGTGTAAATATTATGTTAATATGCTCAATTATATAATTCTGAAACATTTATGCAGGAAAAAGTTTGATGGATCTTGGCACTTTATTTTATGTTTTTTGTTATTTTGTGTTTGTCACGAGCAAAAATGTGTTGTGTTCTGAGAAAACTGGGCAAAATGCTTGTGCGTAAATTAACAACCCAGATTAGCCTGTGCAGTCCGCACAGGCTAATCATGGACGACAATTTCCGCTTTTATGGAATTTTTCGTTTAAATGATGTCTCGTCTTAGCGAAAATCCAGTTAAGGTGGGAAGTGTCGTTCCAGATTAGCATGTGCAGACTGCACAGGCTAATCTGGGATGACAATTTACGCACATGCATTTTATCCAGTTTTCTCAGAACACGACACAAATGTCATTTATGATATTAACATAAAGCTTATTATGACTTACGGCTACATGTTCCTTATATAACTCTTACATTCATACAAGTAATAATAGTCAATGACATTAATTTAATAGGGTTTATTAAAGCCCCATTTATACTAAAAATCAATGAATATTTTGTAAAATATTTCGTAAAATAAAAACAACCCATGAAAAATCAGTGTTTCTTATAGCAATAGCAAAAATTTCAACGCTAGATGTGGTATGGTTACATAGATTTAACATGATAAAAAATGCTCTTTTACAAAAAAAAAATTGTGGTACAATATATTCAACACATGTTCATGTACCAATTTAGTGTTCTTGTGTCATATCAATAGATATGGTTATGGGAAATTAAAATGGAATTTATTGTACCACAAAAAAAAAAAAACAAGAGCATTTTGTATCTTGTTAAATCCATGTTACCAGACCACATTGCGCGTTGAAATTTTGGCTATTTCTATAAGGAACACTGATTGTTTATGGGTTAACTTTATTTTACGAAAAATTCATTGATTTTGACTGGGGCTTTAAAGGATTGTTACAAATAATTAGGCAGGATCAACTTAAATGTTGCAAAAAGTGGCGGCAACTTTTTGGGGGCCAGTGAAAGCCCTGACTTACCATCATTGTCACTGCTGTCATCACTGATGATGGCACGCTTCACGCCTTTCTTGCGCACAACAACATCATCATCATCAACTGAAAGTACCAATAGGACACTCTCATAAAAAAAATATTTAAAAAAGAATTCTTGACCTCACTTTGGTGTTTTTGTTTTATCTAAGAGAACCATATGTGCCGTGTTCTGAGAAAACTGGGCAAAATGCTTGTGCGTAAATTGTCATCCCCTATTAGCCTGTGCTGTCCGCACAGGCTAATCCGGGACGACACTTTCCGCCTAAACTGGATTTTCGCTATGAGGAGACATCATTTAAACGAAAAATTCCAAAAAAGCGTAAATTGTCGTCCCAGATTAGCCTGTGTGGACTGCACAGGCTAATCTGGGATGTCAATTTACGCACAAGCATTTTGACCAGTTTTCTCAGAACACGCCACATATGATAAGACTATTGAACATTTCACAAGGTAAATTGATAACGTAGAATGGAAAACAAACATCATTCAATGACTAATTTCACCAGAATTTCAATTTAAAAACAACTATGCATGCCGTAACTTTGTATTGTAAATGTCCTATAAATGCCAAATAATTTTCCGTTTAACAGCGAAGATTTCTAACAGAACTAACACTACTTAAGGGCTATCCCTTAGATGAACCTAAGAATATGTTAAAACTCAAATACATGAACATCAACATATGTTTAGGTTATTAATGATTTGAAAATATCTTTCTTGAAGTATTGAAGTGTTACATGTAAATGCCATTGTTTTCTAAATTGTACAATTGTTTCTCCCTGTTATCAATATCAGAACATAACTCTAAAAGAAAAATAATTTAACAAAATTCTCTCCCCTATTTAACAGAGTTCTCTCCCCTTCTTTACAGATTTCTCTCACCTATTTTACAGAGTTCTCTCCACTATTTGCTTTCACCTACCCTCACTGTTACCAACAGGTCCTGCAACGTTGTCATCCTCATCTTCCAAATCTGATTCAAGAACCACTGGCTGTGACCCTATCTCACTGTCACTGCTGTCTAGAATAGTCGAGTACTTTTTATCAGAATAATGTTTGTCTTTTGCTTTTGCATCGTCTTGCTTGGATGCAAATGTTTTCTTGCCTGTGTCTGAGCCTTTTTTATCTGTCAGAAATTCACTCTTCCTGTCATCTTTGGTTTTCTTTTCAGTTTTTGTACCATTCCTAGCGCATGGTTGAGTTAAACCATAAGGATCTGAGGAACTTGTGTTATCAATGCTCTCTTTGATTTCATTGAACTTTGCTATAGTGTCTAGAGCTTTCTTTTCCACACTGTCATCTTCTTCATCAGAACTGTCAAGTCTAAACTCTGAGCTTGTACTTAAATAGTCATCATCACATTTGGTATGTTCCTCTTTCTTTGACTTTGCCCCATAATTGTCAGTATTTTCTTGTAGGCTTTCGTCATCAAAATTTAGATCACTTTCATCACTCACTTCATCTATATCAGATCCATCTCTTTTATCATCAGTTTCAAGATAATCTTCATGTTTTGCTTTGGATCTTGCAGTTACTGAATGATCAATATGCATTTTCTGTACCTTTCCATGTGTAATGTCTTTAGGAATTTCATTCTTGGTTTTCTTGGTTACCTTAGTCTCCAACTCTTTTTCACTTACATTTCTTTTACATATAAAAGTATCAAGATCTGGAAGTTCATTTTGGGACAATATAAAATCATCAGACTCTTGTTCAAAAGTTGGACTTTCATTGTTTTCATTTTCTACAATAGCGACATTTTTGTCACTGAAACATTCAGTTCCAAAGTTTTCTTTTTCAATCGTCTCAATATATTTATGATGGCTCCCAGAGGTTCTGTATTTGGATTTACCTTTCTTTGTAGTTGATTTGTCTTTGTGGTCATCGTCTGATTTCATGTCCAGGTCCACAACTTCCGGTTCCATAGTCCCAGAATTTGCTAACTCCACTTCTACTTCTACTCTATTTAACTGTGTTTTCCTCAAAGATGGGCTATACTTTGAGACACCTACAATAGGAGCTCTAATCTTACTAAGATCATTACTCACTGGAGTTATGTTACTAGCTGGAGTTAATTTACTGGCTGGAGTTACTTTACTTGCTGGAGTTACTTTACTGCCTTGAGTTACTTTACTGCTTGGAGTTACTTTACTGGCTGGAGTTACTTTACTGGCTGGAGTTACTTTACTAGCTGAAGTAACTTTACTAGCTGGAGTTACTTTACTGTCTGGAGTTACTATACTTGCTGGAGTTACTTTTCTAGCTGGAGTTACTTTATTGGCTGGAGTTACTTTACTCGCTGGACTTTCTTTCCTTCTATTACGAGTAGAGGGACTCGTCAAATTTTCTTCATCTGCTCTTTTGATTCTGTTAGGCATGAAATTCAATAATTCAACTTCTTCCACAATATTGTCATCAGTTTCACTCATCTTAGGAAAACTAGGTGAAATCATTTTATCTTTTTGGGCCTTGTACTTGAGTTTACCCAATACATGTCCTTCTCTTAAATTCTTTGTAATACCAGACACTTCACTTGTTTGAGTTCTTGCTTTATTCCGATCATCATCTATGTCGATTACTGCATCATCAATGTCGATTGCTTCATTATCCATATCAATAACTTCACATTGCCTTTGACGGTAAGTATCTTTTTTCTGTTCCTCCAACTGATATTGATTTCCACTTTTACTATTTTTCCAAGATTCACATTCTTGTGACTTTCTGCCTTTCATAACTTCTTTCACAGTATGACCTTCTTGTTTCTTCTTTCTCTTTTCTTGTCCACTGCTTCTTATTTCCAGCACCTTTTCAATGTAGACTTCATTGCCTTCAGAATCGGGCGAAAGCAAAATCTTCTCAGTCAACTCTGGGCTTTGGTCAATTTTCGGCATTTCTGAATCGAGGCAGAAAATGTCATCAGGAGAGGGCTGTATTCCATGGTAGCTAAAACTAGAATCTGGAGACAACAGCAATCCACTGAGATGACGTGATCTGTCCAACCCTGAACAACTGCTTCCCTGGCTTCCGTCATTTTGCACATCTTTTCTGTGTGTCGTTTTGTTTGAACTTGCCACATTTCTATTACTTGACTCAGAAACAAATGGCAATTCTTGTGAATGTTCACACTTATCATTCACATTTTTTCTGCTTATTCTATGATTTCTCTGGTTTCCCTTCTTTTGGGAAGTATAACCAGTTAACTCATCGTTTGTACCGTTATCTGGTTCAATAAGATTGGGATCAATTGTGCTCATTTCAGAATCCACACTTCCAGGTATGTTATTAACTTCATCATAATCATTAGGCTCTTTATCAGTCTTCATAACATTTTCATGTGCTTTCACTGAAGAAGCATGGCTTTCTATGAACCCACTTAAGTGAGAATCACAAGTGTCTGCAATCATCTCCACATTGCTTTCTTTAATATTTGTCTTACTGCTTTTAAGGGAGTCCTGAGTATCTTTAGTATTTGCTACAATTTTCACACTGCTTTCAGGTTCTGCTTCTGTTAGACTTTTGTTATCACTTCTCTGTCTCTTGGACTTTTGTTCATTATCTAATTCTTCAAAGTGAGCTTCCTTGTCTGAAATCAAAGATCCCAGATCCAACAAATCTTCTTTATCATCTAGCATGAAACATTTTCGCTTCCGTTTCTGTTTTCCCCGACTACCAAGACTGGATGTAACCAAATCTTCACTGCTGACTTGTACATTCTGATTTGAATTCTTCTCATCTTTTCTGTCACTTTTATCAATTTCCTTATCTTTTTCCAGTTGTTTCGTATGCTCGATATTATTTTCTATGACTTCTGGTCTCTTTGAAGAGTGGCAAACAAGTCTGGATGGAGAAGTTGATGCCTTGAGAAGAGATTCACTGTTTTCAGTATTCTGAGTACAAGTGCTAGCAGACGATGATTCACCTTTTATTCTTTTGTGATCATTTTCACGAGAATTCTTGATACCTTGCTTATTATAACTAGATTTTGTTTCATTATTTTCCCACTGCAGCTCACTTTTAAAACTTGGAGTTTGCGTTACATCAGAATCAATGTCAATGGGATCTTCATTAGACTCCTCATGCACCTCTGCCAATTCACCAATACCATTCTCCCGTTGCTGCTTATCAACTAAAGACTTTTTTTTCACGGTAGTGTCTATTGGGGTCTCTGGAATAGTTTTAACAATTGTTACAAGCGGAGTTTCTGCAACAACATCTGAATCTTGATACAGTCTTTCATCCTCAGCAATTATTCCTTTATTGCCATTGTTTGACTGCGCAGACAACTGCAATTTGTTTTTCTTACTTCTAGGGCTTAGCACAGTCTTGTTTAGTTCTCTTTCATGTTTGTTATGGTTCATTTTTTCATCTCTCAAGTTATTTTGGTGAGTAGATGCTTCATTCCCATTTTTCTTGCTTTTTTCCGTTTGTACCATGTTGATTCCAGTAAGGGGTTTTCTGAAAGTTGTCTTAAACTTAGGGACAGAGGACTGTGCAGGAGTTGCCTTAACAATATCCAGATTCTCTGAATTGATTCGTTCTTTTGTCTGTGTTGACTGCAAGGTGGACCTTTCAGACACTAATTCTAACAAACTTTGACTGGATAACTTTTGTTTGACTGCTTCTGGTTGCAGATCTGAAATAAAAATTAACTGCATTGAACCGTTAATACATTACCCGTTATGATAAAACAAATGAAAAGAAAAATTTGTCAGAAAATTTGAATATTTCCCATAGGTAACTGTATACGGCGCTAACTAATACAACATGTATGTAAAATTATGTGTTTTTTACCATTTGATTGAAGAGAAAGTCATAAAGATCACTGGTTTTTTTATTGTATAAACTATATTAAAATACTCGCTTGTAGCAAGAATACCTTGAAAACATTATGGAATATAACACTAGACAATTGATCAAAGAGTGTGTAGAAGTTAAGTGACCTATGTTTTGCCATATCATACTAAATAGTATCATTAATAACATTCTTACCATAATCAATCAAGGAGGGGAATTTTAAGAACTGGGTTCAAGTTGTTATATTATAATATTCATTGAAAATAGATAGGATATAGGCCCGTGAATCTTACAGAAAGAAACTAGACAATAGAATATCGTTTACAGCACATTATGCCTATTTCAGAAATACGTAGATCTGGTTTAATGCCTATTTTAGAAATCGTAGATCTGGTTTAATGCCTATATCAGAAATACCTAGATCTGGTTTAATGCCTATATCAGACATTCCTAGATCTGGTTTCATGCCAATATCAGAAATACCTAGATCTGGTTTAATGCCAATATCATGAATACCTAGATCTGGTTTAATGCCTATTTCAGAAATACCTAGATCTGGTTTAATGCCTATATCAGATAAACCTAGATCTGGTTTAATGCCTATATCAGAAATACCTAGATCTGGTTTAATGCCTATTTCAGAAATACCTAGATCTGGTTTAATGCCTATTTCAGAAATACCTTGATCTGGTTTAATGCCTATATCAGACATACCTATTCTGGTTTAATGCCTATATCAGAAATACCTAGATCTGGTTTAATGCCAATATCAGTAATACCTAGATCTGGATTTATGCCTATTTCAGAAATACCTAGATCTGGTTTAATGCCTATATCAGAAATACCTAGATCTGGTTTTATGCCTATATCAGAAATACCTAGATCTGGTTTCTCAAACTGTTCAGGTGTGGCAACGATCTCAAGGTCATCTGTTCCACTGCTGTCGTCATGGAAACGATAATCCTCTGAAATGTCATCTGGAAAAGAAAATGGAACACGGTCATCAAAAGAAATATCTGTACATTGTAAAATATCAAGTTAGAGAACATAAACAGCAAATTTGGCCTTTTTGAAGCCCAAATTTATTGTTTTCTAATACAGTTTTAAGGAATAATTGAAGAAAAACATATATTTTACACCTGGGTCTTACTGACCCAACAATAGGCTTGTTAACATTAAATGATACAGACATTTAAAAGTATTTTTGCTTCTCACACATGATATGGTTAAGCCAAACTAAAATAATACATTGGAACAAACTTAAATTATCTGTTCATTTAAATACAAAAACGGCAATCAAGAAGAATGTTCTTTCTATGTTATAGTAATAAAACATTATATAAAGTAAGAATGCTTCTTTGACATTTTTATTTCTATTACCTGAACTGTTGTCATCTGTATCACCAGCTGCTTCAGTATTCTCTTCAACATCATCAGTCTCCTTTCTCAGGTATTCCCCACATTCTTTGGCTTCCTCTGTCGCTTGAAAGTCTAGCTTTGCTTTTCTGAATCCCAAATTATCGATTTTCTCACCAGAGATGTAATTCTTCTGATCGGGTTCCTTAAATCTCACTTTCTTCAACATTACGTCGCTGGTCTTACTGTTGTTTGGCTCAGCCATTGCTAGGTTTCGAGGTTTGACGTTTGCGTCCATTTTGTCTATAGCTTCTTGGGTACAGGTCAATAAATTGTAATCTTCTGCAGCAGATATTGTTTCAGTTATTTTGTTGATTTCTTTCTCATTGTTCTGCTGATCTGCTGGCAATTTCTTTCCAGGGTCTATATTCCACATTTTATTCATCTCGCTGATATTTCTTTTGTTCAAACGAGCAAAGACCATTGGGGGCTTCACATTATTTTGCCCTTTTGTCTGTCCAGTTTTCTTTATCACCTTCCCTGCCTTTTTCTTCAATGGTTTCTTGGGAGTGTTCTGGCTCGACTTAAATTCATACGGATCTGATTCTGGACTCAAATTTGTAGTTTCATCAATTAAAAGCTTGCTCTTACCCAAGTGGGAAGAAACATCTGTATACACTGCACTCTTGCCTACAGAATTGGGAGGTTTTACTACATCTGAATTATTAAGAGGGTTTGCCCTGGTTTTAAAGATCTTTTTCTTGTTTACATGGACAACTTCATTGATTTCATATTTGCTCTCTTGTTTGGTTTTGTTCCCATTTATGGTATGTACAGAGCTTTGTTTGGGTAAAAAGGTTGAATTTTTGCCAACTGCTTTGCTCTGCTCATCAACAACATTTTTGGTCTTTGTTAACTTCTGATTAAATGTTTCTCCATCTTTTGATATCAGACGGCCTTTAAGCTGCTCCCCAACACTGTCATATTTATCAGATTCCGTTTCATTCCCAATTTCATCACCGAAAACATCTTTACCTTCCATCTCCAAATCATCATTATTCGCCCGGGCTCCAACATTTTCAGTGCTTTCTATTTCAACAGTTTCAGCTGCCAATCCACTATGTCTTCCAACATTTTCCTCACCATTTTGATCCATCTCTTTCTCATTGCTCTCCACAAAGTCATCAAATGCAAACAACAGTTCCTTATTTGTTTCTTCAACCTGTTTTGCCAAGTGCTTCATTTTCAGTCCCATGGCTTCTTCACCTTCTTGGATTGTTCTAGACTTTTTACTTTGAGGTTTTCCTTTCCTGGAAATCTTACCACTTTTTGTATCATCTGGAAGGGATTCCTCAACACGTTTTTCACTTTTTGATTCTTCAACATTTCTAAGCCACTCAAATACCTTTTCTTCTGATTTACGCCTTTCTTTTGGCAAACTCTTACCCTTTCTGCTGTATGTTCTATGAATGTCATTTCCGTGAGCTAGTTCCATATCTACATCTGGTGTAAGTTTTGTGTCCATCTCGTCTTGTCCGGAATCCCCGGGGACGTTGATTTTCTTTGAATTCGACCTTGAAGATCTTATGTTTGTTTCAAACTCAATAGGTGCCTTGCTGATTTTATCCTTTCCTTTCTTTATAGCAATTTCTACAGGAGTTTTAAACAACGGACCGGTGGACTGGCTTGAGTTTATAGACAACGAAGCACCACTTAAAATTTCATTACCAATATTCATTTCACTATTGTTACCAAATGATTTCTCTTCCAAATCTTTCAATGATATAATTTTTCCAATTTCTAAATTAAGCAATTCTTCTTCCTGTTCCACCTTTTTGCTTGATTTTTCATGCGTCTTCCCAGTCTTTTCATCATCTTCATCAAACGATTCTTTTGTAACATCAGTACTTGTACTTTCACTTAATCTTTTGGCGATGGTGTGCATGTCCTTATACTTTTTTCCTTCTCTATTCTCATTGGACAATTTCTGTGGACTTATACAATCATAGTCTGTTGCATCAGTCTGCTGAATATTTTCATCTTCACTTTTAAAATGTTCCCTTTCATTTTTCTCTGTTACATGACCACCAGTAGCGTCAAGTGAAGCTTTCCCTTTAGCTCTCAATGCAGGCTGTATTTTCGACTCCTTTGCTCCCGTTTTTATGTTTGGGACAGAATCATTTCTTGCATCTAGGTTTCCAGATTCAATGAGCTCCAGCAACTGTTGCTGTCTGTTTCTGCTTGCATTAATTTCTTCTGGTAGGCGTGAAGTAGTTTCTAATTGGTGAAACAAAAAAGAAAAGAAATATTGGTGATTTTTATTATTAATAGTATTGAAAAATAGAAATACAGAGTAGTTATAATTCAGTCAGAAAAAAATAGATATGAGAAACATGGCAACACAATGAAACCAGGTTTTCATCATTTAAATTATTATTTTAGCTTAAATAATTGTGCAATCCAAAACAAGATCTGCTTGTAAACTTCCTACACACAACATTTCAGTGCAATACCTGTAAAATAGATCAGGTTATTTAGCAGAAACAGTTTATATATTTTTTGTAACAGTGAACTTGCCCTTAACCCTTTGCATGCTGGGATATTTGTGGTCTGCTAAAATGTCGTCTGCTGAATTTCTAAAATTAGCATTTTCTTTGATTTTTTTTCCAAAGAATACTATCAGAATAGCAAACAGTTTGGATCCTGATGAGACTCCACGTTCTGTGGCGTCTCATCTGGATTCAAACTGTTTGCAAAGGCCTTTAAAATTCGGTCCCAGCGCTTAAAGGGTTAACCCAACTGGCCCAAGAAGCTAAGTCTGCATGTAAACTACATACACACACACTTTCAGCACAACATCTCCAACAAAACTATAATTATTGCAGGGATCACGCAACTGGGCGACATGGGCGATTATATCGCCCTGTCTTCCCTGAAATCGCCCGGATCAAAAGCACCGGCGATAATCACTTCGCCCTAAATTCTGGCAATTATCATTTCCGCAGCGCTATCAGAGTGGCTTCTGTTTATTACCGAATACACGCCGAAGTCAATCAACTGATGAATAATTGAGCATTTATTTTTGTTTTTAGGAACAGAGATCTTGATTTATATCCGACTAAACCATGGTGATGACTTGTTTTGTCTTAAAAGTTTGTAATTATGTACTACAAAACCGGATTTACTACCGGTATATTGGAATACAGACTTTGCTGTATCATTGCACCTCGGTGAAATTCTCTTTATTCCTAGGCTAATTAATGTTACCTGCAGCTGAAGCCTTTGGTTTTGTACTTCGAACATTAGTCTTGCGTTTTTCTGAAGCAGTTTTAGCCCTGATCATATCTGGGGTGCCGTGTAGGACGCTTAACTGAGCACCTCTGAGTGGGGAAACTGAAGTGAAAAAAACACATCTTCTTTAATTGAGGTTTGCTCTGCGAAAAAGGGGCTTAAGGCATGTGGTTGAAATGTTGTCCAATATTAGCCCAGGGGTTTATCTATGTAAACAAGGCTTGTCACCGTAGGATGTCATATGCCTCCTTTTTCCACATTTTTCAAAACCTAAACGCAAAACCTAAACGCAAAGAGTGGCGGAATTTTAGACGGACAGACGGACGGACAGACGGACAGTGCGATCACTATATGCCACCCTACCAGGGGCATAAAAAGGCCGTTAAACGGACCCGATCCCAAAGCAAACGGACTCGATCCCAAACTAATTTTTTTTTTCTCAATTTCCAAAAAAATAAAATAGAAAGAAGTTTCTTTTGATAATTATTACTCAATTTTTTATTTCATAAACATCTTACAAAGTATATTACCATAATTTAGGCCTGATTTGTCAATATTTGTTGATAAAAAAATCCCAATTAGGTCCATTTTGTCAATAAAAAAATCCCAAATTTGCCATTTTATCGATTTAAAAAATCCCAATATGACCATACTCCTTTTCCCAAAATGGCTGAAAAAAACCCTGTAGCCTGTGTAGTCTGCGCAGGATTATCAGGGACGACACTTTTATAGTTTTTTTATTCTTAGCGAAAATATCACTTAGGCAGAAAGTGTCGTCCCTGATTTGATGTGCGGACTGCACTGGCTAATCTACATGTAGGACGACACTTGACACACATGCATTAAACCCCATTTTCCTAGAGCAATGGTCAATTATTTTTTATTCTTTGGTGTGTGTGTTTGTGTTGGGGAGGAGACAACCCTATGGCCTACTTGTCCGACCATGGTAATTTTATCGTCGGTCGAGTCAAGTTTTTCCTCATTTTGTCTTCAGATATGTAGAACATTGGACATGTAGAACATCGATATGTAGAACATTGACATGTAGAACAACGACATGTAGAACATCGACAAGTCGAACATCGACATGTAGAACATTGACATGTAGAACATTGACATGTAGAACATTGACATGTAGAACATTGACATGTAGAACATCGACATGTAGAACATCGACATGTAGAACATAGGATATGTAGAACATCGACATGTAGAAAATTGGACATGTAGAACATCGGACATGTAGAACATCGACATGTAGAACATCGACATGTAGAACATCGATGTGAGAGAAGATTATCAGGGTTAACATGTTTAAAAACTCAATCAATACAACACAAGTTGTTTAATGGTGCACATAAAATCATTTCAGTGCATCTTTTGTTTATGTATCACTGAAGTGTCAAGTGTCAAAAAAGACCATAATTGCAGAATCAAAATGGATTGAGATGTGTTTCTTGATATGTGGCGTGTTCTGAGAAAACTGGGCAAAATGCTTGTGCGTAAAATGTCATCCCAGATTAGCTTGTGCAGTCCGCACAGGCTAATCAGGGATGACAATTTCCGCTTTTATGGAATTTTTCATTTAAATGATGTCTCTTCTTAGCAAAAATCCAGTTGAGGCGGAAAGACTGCACAGGCTAATCTGGGATGACACTTTACGCACAAGCATTTTGCCCAGTTTTCTCAGAACACGCCACATATATTTAGTGTTTTATCAAGCATTACTTGTGATCCTAAAAACATTTACATCAAGACATTTTTTTGTCATTTGTCTTTTTTTTCAAAGCATGATTTCATAATGTTGACATCAGCAATGTCACATCTATCTGAACAACTTCTTAACCCTTTACCACTCAGATATGCACTTTGACGCATTTAAAATCCCTTAGAAAATCAAATTAAATTTAAGACCAATCTTACAATATTCAAGTTTTAAAGCCTTCATGTCCAACCCTAACATACTGATGAGCTGCAATCAGCATTAAACCTGAACAGACTGTGAGTTACGCGCAGGCTGTTCTGGTTTTATGCTGGTTGCATAAAGAATTTTTTACTTTGTGTTTGAGCGGGAAAGGGTTAACATGAGACTTACACAAGACCCCGGTGTCCTTCTGAAAGGCCGCTATGAGAGACTTCACACCTGACACCATGTCTCCCAGCTGCTCACGTTCTATCAGACTTCTAAAACACAGGAAATAAACATTCTCTTTTTAAACCAATATTATCTCTTTCAGTGCTGGAACCAAATTTCGAAGGCCTTTGCAAACAGTTTGGATCCAGATGAGACGCCACAAAACGTGGCGTAAACGTGGCATCTCATCAGGATCCAAACTGTTTGCTATTCTGATACAGTGGAAACCCTCTAAACCGGATCTTCTCTATACCGGAATCCTCTCTAAACCGGAAAAATTGTCTGGTCCCTTTTTTTTACCTTTAAAACCATGCGTAAAATATCTCTTCAAGACCGGAATCCCCTCAATTCCGAATACTGGTCAATGTTTGGTGTAAAATTGGGTCATTCCATACGTAATTGTACCTCTCTAAACCAGTCACGGCAAGTTTATTGCACCTCAGACCTAGTGTCAAAAACTAGTGAAAAGCGTAATTAAAGACGCGTGAAATTAATAAAGGTGGTCGAAAAATTGTCAAACTGTAAAAATCGCAAAACAATTTAAAGAGATTAGGCCTGTGATGTATATATCGATCAATAGAAGTGATAATACTGATTATAATTACTGATAACAAACATAGGGTTATTTTGTGTGTTTTGCTTTTGATGTAGGAAGCCGTGCTAAATTTTAATGAGCTTAATGCTTATTAATTCTGAATTGTTTATTACAATTCCTAATTTAGTGTCATATAAAAAAGTGATTTGCAGAGTTCTTGAAGCAGTTGCATTTAGATTTTCAAATTGGCAGTTAAGATAACTAAGACTAAAAATGTCCGAACCTCCCTCTAAGCGAAGGCACGTGGAATTGTCTAGATAGAAGACAAAATCACATTGATCAAATAGTCAGAATTTGCCTAAACTTACACTAAAGATGCTGTCGGAGAAATATGGGGTAGGAAAGTCGACGATCCGGGATATCGTGCGAAAAAGTCTGTGTACATGTCTCATTGGGAAAACAACTCTTCACCCAACAAAAGTCGGTTTAACAATGAGATTGTAAGGGCTAAGTTATTGCCGATCTCTGGTGCGATCATACAGGAAAAGGCACTGAGCTTTGCTAAGGAACTTGGACTTAGTGAGTTTAAAGCGTCTAATGGGTGGCTGTCTCGTTGGAAGATACGGTATGACATTAAAGCATTCAAAGTGTTTTTATGTGAGGCAACATGAATGAATGCTATATGTATTTTTTTTTTAATGTGATGCAACATGAACGAATGTTATATGTAAATAAACTATCAAAATTTGCTGAAAGGGTGTGTTTCCCCCCATTAGGCTATGTATNGGAAACAAGACATCTAAAGAGCGTGTGACTGTAATGCTAGAGTGCTCAGCCAAAGGCAAAAAGTTGACGCCACTCATGATAGGGAAAGCAGGCAAGCCGCGTTGCTTCAAGAACGTAAAATTGAGTGCGCTAGGTGTCTAGTACACGCACAACAAATAGGCCTGGATGAACAGCAAGGTGTTCAATGACTGGATTACAGACGTAAATGCGGACATGCTGCGTCAGGGTCGTCACATACTGCTGATGTTAGACAATGCTACCTCATATGGAAAAGAAGACACCTACCAGCTCTCTCATGTAAAAGTAAAGTTTCTCCCTGCGAACACCACCAGCCACCTGCAGCCGCTCGATCAAGGCATCATCCGTGCTTTCAAGGCCCTCTACCGACGGCGACTGCTGACATCGCTGGTCAGCAAGTTAGAGATTGCCAGCAGTGTAAAAGAACTGACGAAGGAAATCTCCCTCCTGGACGCCATCAAGTGGATTATAGGCACGTGGAAAGCAGTTAAGCCAGAGACACTTGTGAAGTGCTTTGAGGGAGTTGGGTTTAAGGTTTCCAATCAGTGTGATGGTAACGATGGAAGTGGGAATGATGCTGCTGCTGATGATGATGATGACGACGTTCCTTTGGCGGTCTTGGTACGTGAGCTGGCATTGCAGATGGACAATGATGACAATTGGGAAGATAATCTTGTGGAAAGCTACACGACCAACACCATCACTACACTTGAGAACGACACTGAACCTGAAGAGGAATCTCCCCCATCCCCGGTAGTGACATGACCTATGAAGAAGCTCTTCAGCTCCTTATCAGTGAAAAGGACACTTAAATGTATGTAAGTGTTCAAACACTGATCAACAAGGTGGAGAAGACTATCGTGCGTGGTAGATGTATGAAAAAACAGGTCGTTCTTGACAAGTTTTTCAGTGTGAAACGGACCTAAATTCACCTAACACATGAATATAAATATAACTTTGTTTGTTTGTCAGGGTGCATTGTTTGATTTATTGTGTGACTGATATTGCTTTTCGAATCAACAGATTAAGTGACATGTACATATAAATAGAATATTTAAATTTGTTGTTTTTATGTGATGCAACTTGAATAAATGCTATATGTAAATAAAATATTAAAATTTGTTGTTTTTATGTGATGCAACATGAACGAATGTTATATGTAAATAAACTATTAAAATTTGCTGAAAGGGTGTGTTTCCCCCCATAAGGCTATGTATTTGACCTTCTGAAAGTAAAATAGTATATTTCCCCTCTAAACCGGAATCCTCTCTAAACCGGATTTTCCTCTCGGTCCCGGGGGTGTCCGGTTTAGAGGGGTTCCACTGTAGTATTCTTTGAAAAAACAAGAGATGTGTTTGTCAGAAACAAAATGCCCCCTATTGTGCCCCTTTGATTTTTTTTACCTTTGACCTTGAAGGATGACCTTGACCTTTCACCACTCAAAATGTGCAGCTCCTTGAGATACACATGCATGCCAAATATCAAGTTGCTATGATCAATATTGCAAAAGTTATGACAAAACTTTAACTTAGACAGAATGACAGACAGACAGACAGGCCAAAAACGATATACCCCCCTTTTTTTAAAGGGGGCATAAAAATTGAACAAAATGCTATTTTTAGAAATTCAGTAGACAACATTTTAGCAGACGACAAATTTCCCAGCATGTTAATGGTTATATTTCAGGACATATACACAAAGACTTAAATTTGTCAAGTCCTCACTTACTATTAACTAGTTTTGGTTATCACAAACTGAGTCAAGTCATGAAATACCAAAATCGTTCAAAACTAACCCAGTATTAAACTACAATTCTCAGACCTATATAAAGCACTCAAAACTATTTTTGGCAAAGGTGTGGTGTATTTTCCACAATCTATTGAACATTTGTAAAGACATTAAACAAACTAATATGATTATATTTCAAGTTTGATAGCAATAGCTTGTGTGGGATGGTTGGACGGTCTTTCAAAAAAAAAATAAAAAAAAAATATTTCCAAAAAATAAGAATTTCTTTTTAGGTGGGAGTGGAGAGGGGGAATAATGTGGGGG
>VMBQ01002500.1:79340-131390 GCA_007657795.1 Dreissena rostriformis | reverse complement strand
ACGGACAGACAGACGGACGGACGGACGGACGGCGGAGATAACCACAATATCCCCACTTTTTTTTCAAAAAGCGTGTGGATAATAATGGAGTTAGAAAGCCGAGAAATAGAACAAAAAAGCGACTTCGGAATGACATCGCGCGTTGGTTAAAACATCCAATCCTTAGCGCCACCTCGGATGTAGCATTGGCCCATGTATTGCTGAATCTTAAAAAAGTCCTGGCGCCCCTGATTAACGGCTTGAAATAAACTCGACGACCGAATATAAATCTATGGTACATATAAAATAATGTTTCAAAGAATTAATCGACTAAGCGGAAATCGGTCTCAGCTGTATGCGTTCAACTTTTTAACCTGATCTCCAACTGCAGGATGTCAATCAGTACTTAATAAACGGTCAAGTTAACGTGACAATCATTCAAACATTCCCTTTTTCTCACGGATAGGGGGTTACAAAAACGTCCCCAAATGGACAAGCACAGCCACATATTCCTATATACCGATATAATAACTTACCGGACAAGTGTATACTGGAGCTGCCAGCAACGTATTATATATTCGATTAACTACTCAATCCATCTCTCAGCAGTCATTAATCTGGGTGCATATTTCCCGTGGGGCAATGTTATCTTCTATCAAGCGATCTTAGACAATTGCATAATTCAATATGCCATCATTGAAGAGCATAAGCAAGTGCACGAGGCACGCAATATTTTCGCAGAAAGGTACTCGATTTGATTGATATATAACTTTATAAAATCAATTAATTGACCGATTGTCATGGGGCGATGTTGGTTCATCAAGGCTATGGACGACTTATAGTTTTTATAACCAGTTGTATGTGCCTGTGCAATGGATTTTCCTAATAAAACAAACATACGTGTACAATTGTATGTTCAGCTTATAAATATTGATTATATTATACAATTAAACATACTATTGCAAACAGCGTCAAAGTATTGATTAAAATATATATTAGTATAAGATAGAAGAAACTGTACATGGCCTTTTAGTTAGCAAAAACAGTTAGAACGGTAACGAATGAAGTTCAGCTTTTTAAATATTACATACACAACTTAGAGAGTTGAACTATTTAGGTATACCTATCTGCATGTTTCTTATCATATGGAACAGGAAAACCGTCAAGTATGAGACACGAACTACATTAATATTTGATAAGTGTTAATAGTGTGTGTTTGTATGCGACATGATACCTTCCTAGTGTACTATTTTCAAAGATATAGGTAGAACCTTTATGGTACTCATTGAAATCAGTGTGACTAAGTTGTATTGGTGATGCCCAGATAGCCGGAAGATTGCGGTGTTGACGTTACAAATGCGTAATCCAAAACGAAGCGCAAAATCTAAGTTAGGTCCCCGAGCATGCTCTGTTGGTTCTGAATCATTGGTGTCAAAGCTAGGCCATAAACAGGCCGTGTTCACGCCAGACGACATGCGTGTTCGTAAATTGTCGTTCCATATTAGCTTTTGCAGTCCGCACAGGATAATCAGGAACGACGCTCTCCGACTAGACTCAATATTCGTTTAGAAAAAAAACTTCCTTTAAACGAAACATACCATAACAGCGGAAAGAGCCATCCCTGATTAGCATGTGTAGACTTCACGGGCTAATCGGGAACGACACTTGTGTTCTTTTTTTCTGTTCAATATATTTTGTTTTCCTCGTCAATAAGTTTGTGTGGGTTGTGACCATCCGACTCTATACCGTACACAGTTTACAAGCACCATATGCATATTATAACACATTTTATACATTTTACATTCAATAGCTCTTACATCACAATATAAAAGCAATTAGTCTCTTATCTGAACTACTGGAAAAGGTGTGAAAAATGTTCCAATTCTTTACTTTTATGCAAATCATTTAAATAATTAATTTCATATAGTACTTGGCAGTTCAAGGACAAGTACGATTAAAATGCTTTAAGAGTGAGTCTAGTTTTATTCATTTTACAATCAAACATAAGCATTTTTATCCAAACAAATAATAAATGTAAAGGTCATCTTGTATTTGCATGCCCCAGTACAAATGAAGGCAGATTTACAAAAGTGATTACATACTCAAAACAATCTTGTAAGTAACTGATTGACATATTTACACTCCCCAAAAATATGTTAAATAGTTTCACATTCAGTTTTACAAGCGTTACAGTTTTGCTGTAGTGGCATATCCCATTTTAAATAAGAATGAGTTTGTCATTATGATTATATGTATAATTCCATATTGAAACCACTGTCAATTGGTATCCCGTGTAATACGAAAAGGCATATCAGAAATCAAAATGTATGACCATTTAGCTTTTTGTGTGCTTACTATGACCGTAGGCTAGTGGGGATAAAAGGCTTCACATATTTACTGTCATTAGAGCTTCTGACTTTTACGTACCTTGTCACTGCGTTAATGATACCTATGAAATATGGGTAATTTGGATGACCGGTTATCTACTTTGCAAAACTCATCGTAAATGTGAAATGTTAATATTTTAGCATTGTGCATTAAGTCCACAACAAAATGAATGCTTCTTTCGAACCATTATTTGATTTTGTTACCAATTTTTATGTCTGGGTTATAGAATAGAGGATTTTGAAGCACAAGCTGATTTTTAAATTGTTCTTTTCTACAAAATTCAACAAATAATTTCAGTGTATCTTTTCAAAATTCTTTTGGTATCTTGTTAATTAAGTTTTCTGTATAGTGACTTCCACAGTTGTATAATTTATGAAAGGCAATCATTTTATTCACACATATTTTCATTTTTCATTCCCAGTGACATTGATCACTTCAGAGAGCTAACAAAAAAAGACCATTTTTACGACACGAAACGAAGCCCTGTTTTCCAAGAGGAACTCATATATACGTCACTTTAATGTATCCTCAAAAGATGCCCACAGTGCATGTTGTCTCAATATGGTGTATTTTGTTCATTTTTCAAAAATTAGATATTTTCTTATATTTAGTAATTTTATGTATTTAGAATTTATATTTTTCCTGAATAAAGCTCGTTTAAATTGATCGCTTCTAGCCAGTGACCCCTGTTTTATCATGCATATACATGTTAAGTTACATCAACAGTATTCAAAGTAAATCGGTTATTAGGTTATAAAGTAAATAAAGACCTCTGGATCACAATGTGTGGATCGCAAAGTTATTCCTTCTTTCATATATTTAACATCTTATAGTGGTGTTTCAGCTGTTTATCGTTATCAAGTTAGTGTGATTGACGTTGAAACGTTAACGCAAATACTTGGTAATGCAATAATCAAATAAATATTTGGCTTTATAAGGATACGACCACGATCGGTGTTTTTATGAGTTTCTTGGCGAGTTTTGCGGAAACATACTTCTAACAGTTATTTGTGTGCGTAAGTGCAGCGTTTAATGGTTATTTGGGCACATAATTTAGATTATCTTGAGCTAAATTAAGCAGCAATGTGCGTCACAGCATCTCTGCCAGTGTAATTAAATATGGCGATTATCATTTCAGCGAGAAACCTGATCCAAAGACTCAAAGCTTTATAACATTTATATTTGCTAAGAATAATTAAGGGACGGTACATAATCTTACGTGTTATATTTAGTATGTCCTTGATCTTAGTAAATTAAATTGACATTACACATTTGCATTGTTATACAGGTTGACATTAAACAGACATAATATATTGTTAATGCACTTTTTTATTTCAACCATTTTGATTCGAAACACAACGATAACATTACAACTATTTAAAAGATTAGACATTCAACATAGCATATTTTGACTGTGTATAGATAATTTGCATAGACACATCATTAACATTCAGTTGAATAAAAATATACACATACATTAGTACTTATTTAGTCTTCCAATATGTTTTTCCCTCTGACTTTTAACGAGCTGACATAAGAACCTTTAAGAAAACATTTTATTGACAACACATACCTCACATATGCTAGAAATAATTGAATTATACGAATGAACACTCAATCAACGACGGCTTTGTAACTCTTTCCCACATTTAAGTATCTCGTTCCCATGACTTAACAAGGACCTTATGGGAACGAATTACAAAGTCGTAGAAACGCCATGGATAAAAACTAATATCTGCTTCCGTAATTGTATCATATATATATATTGCATGCATTAAACATTTAATCCAAAGTTAAAAAGGCTAGTTATACGTGGATATTTATATGTTAGGTCGTCAAACATCTATTCAAAAATATTCTATTTAAAAAAANTAAAAAAAAAAAAAAAAAAAAAAAAAAAAAAAATAACTCTCAACAAAATAATATAAACTACTTCAAAATTATCGTTACATGTTTACCTCAACAAAACAGTATATTTTAAAAGTTTGTTCAAATATGCATAAAATATCTGTCAGATCAATTATTTCTTTCAAAAAAAACTATCATTAATCACTACGGTATCGACAAATATTCATTAAATATGTGCACATCTATTTTTAGTTTATAAGTGTTGTGTAACATTTATCAATTGTCGAGTCAATAGCTATGCAGACAAAGACAGCATATCCAATTTATTAATTTACAACAATTACAGATGTTCGATCTGTTCTTTAGTAAAAAGCATACGTCAATCAATTGTATATTGTTGTATTTTAATTAAAGTCGCTTAATACTATGGTAAGATTGCACAAGCATTCTTAACGAAGACAAAAATCTAATTGTAGTCGAACATAGGACGACATCAAATCATTCTATTCCGACACGAACACACAAAACAAGATGAAACTGTTTCTATCTCATGATTGATTGCTTGTTGCAGTACATCGATACATATGCATTGAACAATAATTTTATATATATATTGTGGCATATGGCCGAACACTGTAAACTCAATTTTATTTGTATTCAATTAATTTCCTTGATTTCGTCAGTTGAACGATAAAAGAATTTAACACAAAGACATCGGAAAATGACCGACGTCTATTCCTCATTTTTCAAAACCAAAAATACATGAATTTACGAAACAAAACATTTTTAACCACGAAATTTCATGTCGACGAGTAAATTTGTTACAGTCTTTCACTAATGTGCTTACATCAGCTTTACATTAAACAATCCACCAGATTTTATTTTTTTTCGAAGTCAATGTTCAGCATGTATTAAAACAATCCACCGTGTGTTTCTGAAGTTTATTTCGACGGTTAAAAGTTCCACAAGTTTTCCTTAAGTTTATTTCGGCGGTTTAACAATCCACTAGTTTTCCTTAAGTTTATTTCGGCGGTTTAAACAATCCACCGGTTTGCCTTTAGTTTATTTCGGCGGTTAAAACAATCCACCAGTTTTCATTAAGTTTATTTCGGCGGTTAAAACAATTCACCAGTTTTCCTTAAGTTTATTTCGGCGGTTAAAACAATCCACCAGTTTTCCTTAAATTTATTTCGGCGGTTAACACAATCCATCAGTTTTCCTTACTTTTATTTCGGCGGTTTAAACATTCCGCCAGTTTTCGTTAAGTTTATTTCGGCGGTTCAAACAATCCACCAGTTTTCCTTAACTGTATTTCGGCGGATAAAACACACCACCAGTTTTTCGTAAGTTTATTTCGTCGGTTCAAACGATCGCCTGTTTACCTTATGTTTATTCCTGCGGTTAAAACAATCCAACAGTGTTCCTTAAGTTTATTCCGGCAGTTAAAACAATCCAACAGTTTTCCTTAAATTCATTTTGCCTCTTCAAACAATCCACCAGTTTTTCTGAAGTTGATTTTGGCGGTTAAAACAATCCACCAGTTTTCCTTAAGTTTATTACGGCGGTTAAAACAATCCACCAGTTTTTCTGAAGTTGATTTCTGCGACAATGTTGAGCACCTTTGACAGCAGATCGCTCATCATGACCACATCAGTAGCACAGGACACGTGGGTGTACACCTGCTTGTGGCACGGCCGATGTTGGTGGAACTGCTCCCGGATATATTTGATGCAAGCTTCCGGCGTGTTCTCACCTGTCCAGAAAGAAATACTTAATGTGTGTTTTTATTTTATTTAATGAAATACACCTTATATCGAAAGAAATGTCTATACAGTTTTACTCTTCAAAAGATAAATGTATCAAGTATCACAGCCCGATTATCACGAAGCAATTCGGCATACTATTTGTGGGTTTAGAGAGTTCAAAAAGGTATTAACACAAAAACATTGAAGTTGTGCATGTTGGTCAGTTATTAAAGTACATGCGTCACTGGCTGGACAGCTTTTACGACATATGTTTGGACACATACAAAAGGTGGGCCTCCAATATTGTTTAGGTAAAGTCGAAAACATAAAATGGCAAAGGACCAAATTATATCCCTTATACACCACAGATGAGAGGTAAAAAAGATCGGTTTAATGCATTGCTTATTAAGCAAAGCTCCGACAACTAGCAATGCTATTGTCTTGTCATAAAACATGTGTGTTAATACTTCATGCAATATATTGTCATCTTACAATATGACCACCCGTTCAACTGAATATATTCACTAAACAGTGTTTTTTTTTATAAATAATGTCCATGCTCACACAGCCAAAGAGTTTTCTCCCAAATAGTTGAAGCCATACATTGTTTGAGTGATGCCATAAAAACAAACCTCCTTTGCTTTGCAGTGAACCTTTCTGTCCGTGTCGTGTCGCAATTAGTACAACCATACATTCAGGAACCAATGTGTTCTTTTGGACGTAACGAAACATTAAACCGTTGGCTTACCGCCGTAATCCTGAATGTGTGCGCTGAACTTTGTGGACCGTAGTTTCTCAGCAAACAGGTCAAACTTGTTAAGGAAGAGAAGAAAATCGGTCTTGTCTAGATAGTGATTGTGGGACACTTCATGGAACGTCTGCAGGCTGTCTTGAAGTGTGTTCTGAACGGCAAACAGAAACAATAAGACAGTTTTGTGTAATCGATTTTTGATAACATTCGGATGGCATTTATAATTAACATCGTATATTTCATTCTATACAACTCATCATTTTGATGATTTAAATAATCGAAACCACGACAAACAAATAGCAAATAGCCATCGTATTCAAGTTATCTAATTTTGTTAATACATTGTTAAGAATTGAGTTTTTAAATGTTATATTTACAATGATAAGACACAATAATAGAAGGCATGAACTCTGCATGGTTCTATCCATTTGTATTGGTATATTTGACGGCCGGTAACAAATGGAGCTTAAAGCCCTCTGGACATTTAGTGGAGCGAAGGCTTCTGATGTATTTCTTTACAGCAAAACATATTTTAAACACGCATTACTCCAAATTCCAAGTGATGTGTTGATTATTAAGTATCAGTGCTTCAATTGTTTTCTTACGTACAGTGCTTGAAATTCAGTACGCTAGCGCTGAAAATACATCTATGGCTAGGTTACATTCAACTATATGTTCAGAGGGCTTTCAGTCCTCAATTTCAAAAATCAAAATCAGCAGATCTATATTTCTAAAGAAATATTATTTAATCCATAAAAATGTATCGTTTTTAGTTAGATATAGTTAACAATACTTCAAGCCTTCTGGCCAGTTAGTGACCTTCCAGTCAGCCTTTAAACAGATAACGGACCTCAGTGTTCAGCTACGGTCCGCTATACGTTTGAGGGCTGATTGGTCGGTCAATGAAGGGTCAGAAGACCCTAATTTGCGTTTTCTATTTCTTAATTGTTAGACAATTTACCTAGTGGACAATATCGCTTTATTTATATGATGTTCAATATATTGTTGCCAATACGCATTTGCAATATTTTTAAATTGAAACTAAGCCTTGCTCTGGGAAAACTGGGCTAAATGCGTGTGAGTAAAGTGTCGTCCTATATTATCCGATGCAGTACGCACAGGCTAATCAGGGAGGACTCTTTCTGCTTTTATAGTATTTTTCGTTTAAAGAAAGACTCACATAGCGAACGTTCAGTTTAGACGGAAAGTGTCGTCCCTGATGGGCCTGTGCGGACTGTATCGGATTGTCTAGGACGACACTTAATGCACAAGCATTACGCTCAGTTTTCACAGATGGAGGCTCCAAGACAATTTGATAAGTTAAGAACGACGTACAAGCTGTTCGTCCTCCTCTAGATTTTCATCGAATGCGCTGAGCGACACAAAGAACAACACGACCGTGACATTTTCGAACAGGTGAATCCATTTCTTCCGTTGGCTTTTCTGCCCCGCCACGTCTATAACCCTGTAGTTATTAATGCATGTGCGTAAAGCGTCGGCCACGATTAGCCTGTGAAATCCGCACCGGCTAATCAGAGACGATACTTTCCGCTAAGCCTTGATTTGCGTTTGAAAGAGACTTCCTTTTTACAAAAAAATCCATCAAAGCGGTAAGTGTCGTCCTTGATTTGCCTGTGAGGGCTGAACAGGCTTATCTGGGACGACACTTTACGCACATGCATAAAGCCCCGTTTTTCAAGAGCGAGGCGATTGTCACCGCATGCAATATATTTAATTATTTAAAAGTAATCAACGCACACACTGTGTTTAATTATTGAGATTTAATCAACGCTTGCACGATGTTTAATTATTTAGAAATCATCTCAGCATTCTCTAGGTTTAATTATTAAAAAATCATCTCCGCATGCGCTATGTTTGCTTCCCGCGTTAGCTTACAGTCGACCACATTTCTTTCATAGTAAAACTATTAAACTAATCAAATTCCGTAGAAAATTTCTTATATATACAGACGTGTTTGAAATGTGATTTTTTTAATTGTTATGAGTATGGTGTTTTATTAAACACATTCCGAAGCTCACTTTCTTATGTAACATCAAAACCAGAGATCTGTTCACGTTTTAATAACAAACTAATAGCAAATAAATAGATAAATGGATGCTTAGAAAATCAAATGAAAATATCTAAGACAAGATAGTTAACTATTATATTGACTGCATTTTTACTTAAAGTTATTTAAGGGATAACGACGTAATAATAAATAAATTAATTTATGAAATTTATGTGGATCAAATGGTTTGAAAACGCACGAGTGTGAAATATATAGGGTGCGCTTGGCGATCTGGCGGCCCCGGATTCGATGCATACTTTTTATTCGTCTCGAATTCTTTTACAAAAACACCAGAAAGTAAAAGCAATCCCATTTAACGATCTAAAGATAATCTACTGGTCTAAAATGGCCGATGCAATCGAGCCAAAATTAATTTGAACCGCGCAGTGGAAAAACGGGGCTTTATGCATCTGCGTAGAGTGTCGTCCCAGATTAGACTGTGCATTTCAGACAGGCTAATTAGGGACGACACTTTAAGATTAAATGGAATTTTTCGTACAATGAAGTCTCTTCACAACAAAAATCCAGTACAGTCGGAAAATTTCGTCCGTGATTAGCCTGTACGGACGGCACAGGCTAATCTGGGACGACACTTAACGCACATGCATTACGCCCGTTTTTTTCCAGAGCGATGCCCATATGTTTTAAAACACGTTTTGACATCTATGACTATATTGAGTGATAGTGTTACCTATATATGAAGTCGTCCACATTAAAGTGATGTTCAATCACGCCAAGGGTGGGACGACGGATAAACAGAATGTCCTGATGACTCGGGACATATTTCTCCGCAAGCATGCGCGTTATGTTGCTGCAAAAGCTGGAACACACAGACATGTGTAGGCTACCAACCCGATATGAATGTTAGAATTGCAATTTTTTCACTATTTTCGTTAATATCATACTATTTCACAAAATCATATAATAATATGTATATACATAAACATTTAATTTTATAAATATACATTAATAAATTGAATCATTGATTATTATTTTAATAACCTGCAAACGCCCGGAAATTAAACCATGGCTGTACGTGTTTATGTTTTTTGCATAATAATTCTCTAAGGCGAAGACTCAGCATTTAATTTATTATCCATATGAAAGGTTAATCAAAAGTACTGGTGCGCTTAATTGCTAAGGCTGCATAGCTGTCTGCATAACCCGTTAACAATACGTTTGCTGCAGGTTAACCAACTTTCTCTTAACCCTTTAAGCGCTGGAACCGAATTTTAAAGGCCTTTGCAAACAGTTTGGATCCAGATGAGACGCCACAGAACGTGGCGTCTCATCAGGATCCAAACTGTTTGCTATTCTGATAGTATTCTTTGAAAAAAAAACAAAGAAAATGCTAATTTTAGAAATTCAGCAGACGACATTTCAGCAGACAACACATTTCCCAGCATGCAAAGGGTTAAAAGTGCTCAAACACACATATGAGCCTCGCTCTAGGAAAACCGCATGTGCGTTAAGCGTCGTCACATATTATCCTGTACAGTGGACTAACTGAATCTTGAACTTGATTTTCGCTAAAAAGAGACTTTCTTTTAACGATAACTACACTTAAACTACTAAGTATCGCCCCTGATTAGCATTTGCGGCATGAACAAGGCAAACCTGGGACGACTATTTACGCACATGCATTAAGCCCCGTTTTTACCAGAGCGAATCTTATTTAGTTTTGAAATGGGTGTTTTAACGTAATGTTTACTGAATATAAAACATCAGTATACACATTTACGTGTTTTCTTCTTGTAACTTGAAATAGCCGCGTGTATGTCTATATAAATCGCATAAGCTTGACACCAGCCACAAACACACAGACATCACCTACTATAATTCCTGTGGCCGAATCGATCGGTTGGTACATTTCGCTGTCAATAGATCTTTGAATCCCCTCTGGAATCCGTCATCTTTCCACATTTCCAACAACAAGTCCTGATCCTGTTTCGACATGCCACCGCACTTGACATTCATGTAGGCAAATCTCTTGCCCAGTTCATTACAAGCCATCGCCAGCAAGGAGTTAGCGCCCTTGGCAGTTTGCATATCTTCGGCAGTGTAGGATTTCGTGAGCATGTCGTTAAAATTTACCATTGGATTACGCTTCTGAAAATCTGCGGCGGCATTCTGCAAAGTTATTATTTAAAAACCGTTACCCTAATAAGTGATTTTATTCAAGCGTATGTAGAGCGAATAGCGAGTGTATGCATATTACACTTTTAAACATCGAATTAGTTTTCGAAAATTGTACAATTTTTATTTTGTAATAGTTTCAACAAATGTTTTCTGGCATTAATTGTTTAAGCGTTTATAAAAAGTAAAACATTTCAATAAGACTATACTTATTAGATTAAATGTTAACTTGTACTTAGATACAATGGCATGTTTGTGCTGTAATTTTATCGTGTATTTGTCATAGATGATGTTACATACAATGTAATTTAAACGAAACAATATATTTACTTGAAATTCTCTCGACTCAAATTTAATATGTTAAGATTGCCTTACAGCCGCGCTCTGGGCAAAAGGTACTTCAGGTATGTGCGTAACGTGTCGTCCCAGATTAGCCTGTGCAGTCCGCACAGGCTAATCAGTGACGACACTTTCCGCCTGTATGGTATTTCTAGTTTCAAGGAAGTCTCTTCTAAGAGAAAAATCAGTTACAACGGAAAGTGCCGTCCCTGATTAGCCTGTGCGGACTGCACAGGCTAATCTAGGACGACACTTTACGCACATGCATCAAGCCCCGTTATTTACTTGAAGTTCTTCGGACTCAAAAGGAATACGTTCACATTGCATATGTTCAATGATCTTGAAGGCTGCTCCTGAGACGGTCTCGTGGACTTGATTCGTGTAGGGGAGGCGTTCCTCTTCCGGGAACCCGTCGCCGTAATGGATGCGGAGTTGCTTCACAAACGTGCTCTTGCCGGAATAGGCACCGCCTAGAAAAGTATTTGTAAATCACTATTCAATGAAGCATATGCAACAAGCCTGCGAATGATGCATTTAACAATTGATTTTTACCTTTTAAAATGTGTGCCAAGAGAGAAGGTTCGGCTAACAAGTTAAAACCCCTTAGGTTTGCATGATATGTTTTATAATTCATGTATGTTGTTTTAATATACAAACCCATAATCCTTGCGTTCAGTACGTACCAGTATTTATAACTTAATATGGATATGGATTAAGCTGGAGCTTCTGCAGTTTCACTTCTTTATATTTAGTAATGTTTTGAAATGTTTGGTATTGATAAATTAAGTTATGTTTTGAAATCTTTTGCTATGTTGTCAGAAACTCCGATATTCCAAAGAATGATATATACATAAGCCTCACTCTGGGAAAACCTGACTTTAAGCATGTGCGTTAAGTTTCGTCCCAGATAAGCCTGTGCAGTGCGCATAGGCGAATTAGGAACGACACTTTATACCTAAAATTATATTTGTTACAGAAGAGACTTCTTTAAAACAAACAACTTCATGAAAGCGCAAAGTGTCGTCCCGATAAGCCCGTGTGGAATGCACAGACTAATCTGGGACGACACTTAACGCAAATGCATTAAGCCCAGTGTTACGAGAAAGAAGCTCATATCATTATCCCGTTAAATTATATAAATATGTACATTGACGTATGGTTATGTTACCTAGTAACATCATATTCATGTGATAATATGACGTACGACTACGTTACCTAGTAACAGTAGCGTCAGTTCGTTCTTTTTCTGCTCCTGGTCCTGTTGGATCTGATTGTCGATGCTCTGACTGCGCTTCATCGCGTCCTTTGACATTCTCCCCATCGCCGACATGGACAGCGCCTGCCAATTGTAGTTAAGTTGTCAACAACTGTCATATTTAAACGTATATGGAGTTACTTTATTTTTACGAGCTCTCAAAAATCGGGGCTTAAGGCATATGCGTAAAGTGTCGTCCGACATTGCTGATAAGAGTTGTTTCATAACTTTAAAAAAACTTTCAAGAATCATGAAATGATGGAGTCTTTACGAGTATGGAACTTATATTAACAACCTTCGCTGATGTATGTAACATAAATTCGTGTGTAGCTAAATTTTATTAACTTGTCGGGCTTGTTGTGTTTTTGTAATGAACAAAACAACTTTTTTTTACATATTTGCATATTTACAACATCTCAACTATTGTGTAAAAGTAAGGAATATAAAATATTATCTAAAGCGATCCAACACAAGAAACATATATAAGTTTCGAACATACAGTAACGCTAAATGGGCACATGTTCGTATAACCTCTATAATTTTATCTATCTTACACATTGTGACCGAGTGACTCTATCAACGGACATCTTTGGAAGTCGTCGGCTCAAATATTAGCAGAAGTGCCAGTGGTTTTGCTTAATTGTCTCAATATATATTCAGTCTAATTTCTNATATATATATGCATTTAAAGAAGGTGCAGTTTGCAATGGCGTTTTCGATGTCAGCGGAATACTTCAACAAAAGTAGTCGATATAAAGAAATAGCATTTATAGAGTAACATAAGAACCATGAAACGAGTTCCTTCCCTAACAAATCTAACCGAATGATTTTGAATTGCAATTACAATGATTGTACGTTGT
The DNA here is from genome assembly GCA_007657795.1 of Dreissena rostriformis. Classification (NCBI taxonomy): domain Eukaryota; kingdom Metazoa; phylum Mollusca; class Bivalvia; order Myida; family Dreissenidae; genus Dreissena; species Dreissena rostriformis. Next base: position 118,021 of record VMBQ01002500.1, on the reverse strand, counting down.
ACGTATGCTCTATGTATTAAAAACAATAAATGGAAACAAACTCCAGAAATATTCACAGGAGTAAACAATTTTGCTGCCATTCAATAGCCTTTATTTGCGACGAGTAACCAACCAGGAAATTGCATACACAACATAACCAAACATAAATGATCAGAATTTAAAACACCGCGTTGCAACCGGCTATGCCAGTAATAGGGGGTTAAAATCAGTTAAATGACACAAACATCTTACAATAAGATTTAATTACAATACAAATGATTGCTAGAAACATTGAAACATCAAACAAAAAATGAAAAAAATAAAGCAATAACACTTTACGTTATAACTTTTGACGGGATAATTGATATTACATTATTATTTGTTTTCACATAATACATAAATAATCATTATTACACGTTATTTTCATTGTGAGCGAACATGTTCAGGACTATTATTCCTGCATCATTTTTGTAGACAGAAGACAAAGAAAAAAGAATATTCCAAATACCATAACATTCTGAAAGTGGTTTAATAGTCAATTATACAAAGGCGTTAACCCACTGTTATTTTGTCTTAATAGATTCTTAAATCTTAAATCTTAGAATGTGGTGATGAATACAAAATCCTGATAAGAGACCGCTGTTCATAGCTAAGTAGGAGAACACAAAGTGCACATATTAGCCTTAGTTTCATCGACCAGTTTTTTAGTGTAGATTCGTTATGGATATAGACAGCCGACGTGACGGTTTTGTTTTTGTCACTATTAACCAAATGTTTCTGCTTGTATACAAAGGAAACGTCCACTCAATAATCATTAATGACGAGCGCAATTATACTAGGCGTTTGTTGTAATTTAATTTGCAAAGCAAAGAGAAAAAATATTTCCATTTGAGTAATCGCTGAAGATAATTACACAGGATCCTTACAATTTAAGCGACGGTGTTCTAATTGACAGCATATTTTGAAAAAATCTAGAATAGGAAGTGTAAATGTGGACACTGTCAGATTAAATTTCACACGTAGGAGTATTGGTATTCAGATTGGCGAAAGATCGGTATTAGTAATTTTCATCAGAATGTTTCTGTGACTTATACTAATAATATAATTAGTGTGCAGCAACATGATCCTCGTTCTAATCAATAATGTAACCGGAGACATTTTGTATTGTTAATTCATCTCGCATTCGACAAAGCTCACTCCCACTACCAATGTACAAGATACACCAACGACACGCAAGTAACAGTTTGTCAATATTGGTGAGTGGTGTACTACATACGCATCTCTAATGACTTCCTATCGAAACAATCTCTGTATCACCAGTGTTCGTTTACTCCATCACATTGGCGTTCCGTTAGTTCTAATAATAGTATATTCATACACTCTTTACGTAAAGATTTTGAAAAAATAATTATGGTTATGATAATAAGTTACGTTAAGTCTTTACTTCAAAATGTAAAAGTTTGACACTGGAGAAAAAAAAACATTGAATGGTTACCATGTGTTTAAGCTTAAACTTTGTAATGAAACTTTATTTAAAATATACAACTCATACAATCTTGGCAGGTATTACTTCGGAAAAAGAAAATGCGCATAAGCAGTAAGCACAGGTGTTGATCTGAACAGATGCCCTGCTGATTTCAATCAATGGTTGCGCCATTCACAAGTCCCTAATTGTTCTGAGACACGCAAACAATCATGCCTTTACTAACGGTAGAGCCAATCAATACGTTGCTCTTTAAGTACAGACATGAGATACAATAGTGTGGGCGATGCCATACAATCACTCGGATTGACATGTCTTAGTAAAATCTACATGGAAAAATACGATTATTGCAATTTTGCATTTCGATTCACATTCCATATAGTAAATAATTAGGTTTCAAGCACAATGCGAACAAGTTGAAATCAATCTTTTCGAGCAAATAAGCTATGTTTTGGTCTAAAAAGCAATTTGAAGAAGTGGCAGATATAGCAGTCGTATTGCCCACTGTCTGTCCGTCTATCTGTCTGTGCAAAGTTTGCTGTCGCAATCTTACGTTTGCCATTCATTATAGATTTTGAAATAACTTGGCGAATGTGTCGACCATCATTAAACGACGGGTCGCGTGTAACAACTGTCTTACAATCTCAAAGGTGTAGCCTAATTGGTCAACAAATATGACAAAATGTTCAAAAAGCTGGTGTAGTGTAAAATAGAAACAACAACAAGACAATTTGTAAACAAACCAGAAAATCCTTATATTTACCAATTTACCAATTACATCAGTGTACAATAATCATTCCAGGTAAAAATGAACATTTTGAAGATCATTTTGACAGTAGTGCTAGTTATAATACATCTGAGAAACTTTCAAACAAATGTCAATCATCAAGTGCAGTGGTACTCGGATTACTCCATATTCGGTAAAACAACAGATCTCTCTTCGTTCTCACTCGGAGAAAATACATTTTATGAAAATTTTATCGTCCCATTCCATCATTGTGGTGCATCTGAACATACAACTTCGTCGGCTAGAAGCTCATTATCGAACTGGGCTCAAATTTGTTTGCTTTTGTGTGGAGGTATCCACCCATATCCTGGTCCAATAAATGCAGGTACACCAAACAATACGTCGGATGTGTTTTCAGCGTTTAGAAAAAGAGGTTTACATATTTTTAACCTGAACATTCGCAGTTTAATACCAAAAATGGACGAAATTCGTTTACTTGTTCGTCAATCCATCGCCGCAGTTTTGTGTTTGTCTTAAACTTGGTTGGACGATACTGTGCCAGATAATTAAATTTCAATAGAAAATGATGTTATTACTCGCAAGGACCGCAACCGTCATGGGGGAAGTGCTTGTATCAACGTACGAAGAGACCTTACCTTCAACCACCGGAAAGACATGGATCAATCAGAATTAGAATCAGTTTTCATTGATTTGCTGTTACCAAAGACCAAACCTAATTTTATAGTAGCAATATATAGACCACCATCGCAGAATAATTTGTATAGTGCACTGAATTCTATCTTCCAATGACATGAACTTAAAAAAAAATGCATTTTATTAGGGGACTTTAATGCAAATATTCGTGATAAAAGGCATGTTTTGAGTAAAGCATTGTTTAGTATGTGTGACCTTTTCAGTGTGAAGCAATTAATTCAGCATATAGCAAGAGTATGTTCATCTTCTGTTATTGATCTCATATTGGTATCTGATGAGGACAAAATTTCTAACAGTGGTGTAATTGACTGTGCGTTTATTGACCATCAAATAATATTTTGTACCAGAAAAGTCACTCAATCTTTTATTGGCAAACACAACACAGTGAAAGCATGATCCTTAAAACACCATAACAAAGACAGTTTTCAGCCGCATTTACTTGGATGTGATTGGTCAAAAGTGATGTTAAGTGATTGTGTTTCTGATGCTTGGGGAACCTTCAAAAATATATTTATTGACTCAATTGACAAATTTGCTCCAGTGAAAGAAATTAGACTAAAACAAAGAACTGAAAAATGGATTAATTCTGATGTTCTACATTGTATCCAGGAACGTGATAAAGCATTTTCAATGTACAAGAAGGACAAAACTGAAGAAACATTTTATAACATGTAGAAATCAAGCACAGTCTGTTATATTTAAAGCTAAGAAAAATTATTTTACAGGATCTTTAGATAACAAACAAGTCAGATTATTAATCCTTGTGGATTTCTTTTAAGTCTTCCATTTAAAAGGGTCAGGCAGAATGTAATATTGGTTTAAAAATAGATGATGAACTTTGTTTTGATAAATGTAAAGATGCTGAAGAGTTCAATTCTTTTTAAACTAAAGAATAAAAGGAAATTAAAACGTATTTAATTTAATTACTATTTAATTACTCAATGGTAGAATTGAGACCAGAGCAACAGAGTTACAACTTTTTGAGGCACGATGAAATGAAGTAACGAACACGTATCAACTACATCCCTTCTTTTTACAAATAGATTTAAGAATATAGCATCATATAGTTAATATTTCAGATCATCATTGTAAGCAGTCTATTGACGCTTCTAGCTGATTCACGTGACAAAATCAGTTTCAATATGTCCTAGTGTAATGTTTTATTTTCCATTATTACAATCGTTTGAATAAAACTGCTCTGTGTGAAAAGTGTGGGGTATCTTTTTTATTCGTTACTGTCTTTCTAGCGTTGATGTCTTCATAATCAAGAACGTTAATGTTTAAACTATCATTTTAGCATTGTTTAACAGCACACACATATATATATACGCTTATTTAATTCAATAACCAACACCAATGTTCCTTCAATATCAATTGTCAATAAGAAAAGAGTCGAGAGTCGTGGTAGGATAAGGGATTTACTTGAATTCTTAAATAAGTGATTAGCATACGATAGTTAGCAATTTGTTGAGTGATACCTTTTTTTAATAATAAATATTAAAGGAAGGTCATTCCAATAAGAAAGTTATTACAAAAACAGTGGTTACCTTCTTCAATTTCTTAAGGCCCGTTTGACATTCGTCCTGCACACCTTCCGAGTCATTTGCATTAGGTTTCAACATCGTTCAAATGGTGTTTATAATTTGAAAACGATAAATTGGATCTGTTGTTGTATATATTTCCGATATGTTTTCTACCATTTATATCATTGTTGAGGGGATATATTCTTCATAACTTGTACATCTGAAATGCATATCTTTTATCCATGGAATCCGTATTACCAATGTTAAAGTTACATTACAATTAAGGTAACGTTAAATTAAAAAAAAAACTATTTTTATGGTTCAATATCTCATTCAATTACGAACACATCTTTGTAACAAAACCACTGCACGCTAAATGCCTACAATAAGTCTCACACAATCACCATTTCATGCGATGTTACTGCCACAACACGCTTCTATTACTGCGTTCGAAAATCACAGATCGACATGTCGCATCTATTCGAGATTGCAGTATCCTCTCGACTTACAGCCAAGCCTGCTTCAGAATTCAATACTCTTACGAATGGATGTGCCCGCAGATCTAAGCAGGATATTTTATCTGTCAACCTGAATGACTTCTGGAGAACTATCTGATAAAGCAGTAATAGGTCTGAACGAACAAGCTTGTTAGATTAGCTTTCTGTAATTTCTGTCGTTTGGTTAAATGTTTCTTATTTCTTGGAATAATGTATTGGTCAATTTCGTCCACAAACACATATATAGAACCTTTTGTTGAAAATGGGCATTTGTTCATTCTAATTAAGCTTAATATCGCAAACACAAACAGTCCAGAAACTCTCTCAGGGGCGAAATTCTTGTTCGAATGCACTACTTTTATTTAAAAAAATACAACATATGAACATAAAATGGTTACAACTTGGACCACCAGCTTGGAACGGTCAATGCAATGAATTGAAGATTTAAACCGGTTTGAGGATTGCCAAACCTCACTCAAACCAAACGAGCGTCTATAACGATCTAAATGAAATGTACATATACAGGCTAAACACAGTTTTAACATTAATGCCAAAACGTGACGCGTGAATCGAATGCTACACATACATGTACTGCACTCGTATTGGCAGTATCGGAAATCTTTTTAAATACACGATTAGAAGTATAGGTTTTAAAGTTATAAGACTACAAAGAAATACTGTCCATTAAAAAAATATTATCTATCAATTTGGCGATGTATCTACAGATTTTTTTTCAAGAAAAGAAAGATTGTAAATATGTTTCGTCAACATAACACAATTTAGCTATACTGAATTTAGCTCTTACATCCTCTGACGACTGAAACATTACAACATTGCAAGTATTAAGATACAATGTGTATACATTTCGTATAGCAATCCAAACAGAGACAGACACACAGACACCGAGACGAGTAACATAAAAGCATTTGAGATGCAAACAGGTATTTTTTTATTGTTTTTTTTCTACAAAACTTTTAAGGCAAGCATTTGGATCACGAGTTTGTGGAATATGTAAAATAAAATGTATAGAAGATTGTGACATGTCTTAATGTTGAAATTGGAAATGCATAATTTAAACACACTATCGTACATTGAATATGTCGTATATGATCGTCAACTAAGTTCATTTAAAAAAAGCCAACACACATGGTGATTTTAGGTAAATATTATCTTATTTGGGCCATATATTTTATGCCTTGAAATGTGGCTTAAATTGGGTTTATTAATCTTTAATAAACATGGTATATTGGTATTAAGATGGACCGATAACATTTAGTGTAGTAAGACGTTATTATCTACCTGATATAATGGCTCGCGCTAATGGCTCTCGCTTTTTTGTCCAGAACCAATTTCCTGCACTATTTGGACTACATTCAGAGAACGTGTATCAAATACCGGCCACACAGTGCATTTGNTATATGTGACACTTTACATATCCAGATATACAGAAATACTGAAATTCCAGAATATTCACGTACATATATTATTGCTTTCAACTTTAAGTTCTTTTAAGGCTAGCGATCAGCAACCTTTACTGTTCAAAACAATAAATTTAACACGTCACTTAACCGAAAAAAATACATATCTTATGTTAAAGACAGCACACCATTTTTGTAAAGACGTGCATAAGATAAGTTTTGATGCGGTGTGGTACCGCTTAGATAAGCAACTGGTCGATATGAAAATATTGAATTGGGAAATTGAACATGTTTCCATTGTAAAAACATAGTGGAGGATGAGAAACATGTACTTTTTTCGTTGTCATTTATATGTGAATATCAGAAAAAGTCTAATGGACATTGTTATTGAAACTTCGAAATGTCACAACATGTCAGATACTGAGAAACTTAAATACATATTTACAGATGAGAGGTTGCTTATATATCAGCCAAATCCTGCTTTCATATTCTCAAAGAAAGAAGGAATATTTTATATTCAAAATGAATTGTATAGACTTATGTTTTATTATGCTGTAAATTTGTAAAATAATTTTATAGACTAGTCTAGGTTTTAAGCAGCAAAAGGCATTTTAATGTATGAACAATATTGGCAAGTGTAAATAATACCACATAGTCTTAGATACAATAACAAATTTTAATAGAAGTAAGTTTTAACCTGTGGCAGTAATTTGATAGTCAAGAATTGTAAATGTATATAATTATATAGTCTCTTATAAATCATATTATGATTGGTCGCATACATGTTACTGTACCTTTTATATGTATTTTAATTGTATTTGTATTGCGAATGAGACTTTAATGAAACAATAAATAACATTGAATTGAATTTAATTTATCTAACTGCCGATACTAAATAAAACCTTTTGTACGAAAAACGAATTCAATTTGCATATTCTAAACTGAGGATGCATTTATCCTTTTACTACAAAAATCTGACACATTTATAGTTTTCGTCCCAATACAAAAACAATAGTGGTATGTGTTGCTTTTTCCAACAAGTGTCTTCACCCTACTACATATTTTACGAAACAATGATCACGTTGCTTAACGCTATATTATGTTATAAAGTATACGGTACAGAAACATTCTGATGAAAATTACTTTTACTGCTCCTGCGCCAATCTTATTGTACTCATACTTTTGAAATTTAATCTGACAGTGTCCACATTTACTCTTTCTATTCTAGATGACATATAAAAGATTATGTAGATGAGATTTTCAGCGCTTATATTGTTAAGACTCTGTGTAATTATCTTGAGTGATTTATCAAAAGGGATTATGAATTCCCTTAGCCTTCCAAATTATATTACAGCCAAAAACTTCGTATAATTTCGCTCGTCATTTTGCGATATTAAGTGGACGTTTCCCTTTTTGTACTAGCGGGCGCCTCTGGTTTATGGTGATGAAATCAAACCCGTTACGTCGTTTGTTTATAACAATAACTAATCTACACTAAAAATACTGGTCAATTGATGAATGCTGATAGTAACATCATGTGTCCTCGACCTTAACTATTAACAGCGTGCTATAATTCAACAGATTTTGTATTAGCCACCACATTCTTAGACTTGAGAATAAAGAATTAACAAAGAATCAAGAAAAAAGAGTGCGCCTTACACTTGACATTACACCACTGTTAGAATATTACAGTATTTGGAATAACTTGTATTCGTTGTCCTATGTCTATACATTGATTAGTGAATACAGGCCTCCAATATACTCGCTCACAATGACAATAATGTACTATAATGATCATTTATTTATTTTGTAAATACATACAATAACGGAATATCAATTATCCTGTTAAATTAAAGTTTCCATCGTGTTGGAATTTGTAATCTGTGTTAATTTTAAGTCTGCGTTATGAGTTTAAAAATCACATAACGGAAACCTAAGCTACAGCCTTACTCTGTATGCATAAACCCCCGTTTCCAAGAGCGAGACTCACATGTTCAAGCCTTTGTGTTTCTCCCTCTTCTACAAATTGATGCGTGGGTGCATGCGTAAATTCGCCCAATGAATTCAAGTCTCTGACAACGACTTACTATTAGTATTGATGTTTGCATTTCTAAGTATTTAGCCACAAGGCTTGAAATTAACGTAATTGACTTGTAAATGTCACCTCTCAGTACCCAAATGGCTCCCCCGACGCGTTCTATGTGTTGGAAAAATGTTCTCTGCTATATCATTGTATCAATTTTTAAAGCTTTTAGTTATCGTTGATTTATGTATGTTGTTGCAGAGTTTCTCTTCGAGTCGAAGTGACTTTATTCGAAACCATATCGGGGCTTAATAATAATAATTAAATGAATGGGGAACACNGATTTCTCCACCACCTACTCACACTTGGTTGTGTTCAAACATGCATTCAATGGTCAGTTAAGTTACTAAAACACAAATGAATTTACTGATCGGATTAATCGAGTACCGTCTACGTGAACAAATATAATGCAATTTTCAATCAATGAGATATATGAAGTTCCCTAAACATATTCGATGTTTTTCTTATCTTTCAACGCTTTAAGGAAACATATGAATTCACATTATGATATGAACATGATTCATATAATTGTTCGTGTTAAAGCATTAATGTTATCGGGATATACAACAACAACTTAAGTCTGACGTGAACTAAATAAGAAATTAAAATGTGCTTTGTTAATACGAGCACCTGCTGGAGTGTACAGTATTGTCAGTATATCTTTATCTGAATTCTATAAGCGTTAAGCATCTTAAATATGTCGCAAATTCTTCGCACTGAAGTTTAATAGATCTAGCACTAAATCCCTGATTTATTACTTACTCAACAGATCTAGCTTGACGAATGCATTTTCACCCACACTATAGAGTATATTTTGATCGACAATACTTATATGCTCAAATATTAATTAACAAACTTATATAACGCGTTAGCAACAACAATTAAAACAGATATTAATACGCAGATGAAAAGGCCTTGAGTTAAAATGATTGTGATTGCATTCATAAGTAATAAATACAATTACGATGCGAAGTAAATATTTTAGAATCAAATAACAATTATAAAATTCATTTTACATGATAACATGATCAAATATTGCATATATTGTCATCGTTTTATGCAAGGTAAATCAACGGTTATGTCAATGAAAAAACATGTACTTGGGTAGCAGCGAGAAAATATGCAATTATTTGGTAATATCACCAGCCTATTTGTTGCTTAACATCAACATATATCCGTAATATTTATTAAATTTTAAAAGAAACATAATATGAGACAACTTTATTTGCTAAATGTTATGAATAGAACTACATCTTTTTATAAGATATCAAATACATAATTAAAAAGTGTATATCTAGAAACATCGAGCACGCAATGGTATTCCCGCAAACTCATCGCGTCAAACCTATCCAGTACTAGCAGATACAAATGGTAACACTTACTGTTTTACTGCGTAAGAATACTTTCGAAGCAATAAAGTTGTCATGTTTAGATAGAAGCTCATTTGCTTTGAGTAGTCTATCTCCTACTGTTATTATGTCAGCTCAGTTCCTTTATACATTTAGTTCTTCTTTGGATGACACGTATAGTGTGGATACTTTACAACATAAGATTTAAGAACCTATTATTTATCACTTGGCTTAAATTTAACACGCTTCTGGGGTTTAATTATTCATATACTTAGCCTATAATGGCATCTTCAATCTAATCGCATTACTTTTTTTGGAAGTTTCCTGTGTATTTGAAGAATACGATCTTGTGTGTAATTATTAGTAACATCATATATTGTCATATTTTTATCAAAGCAATCACTCACACCATGTACTGTAAAATAATATGAAACAGTATCTTAACACTGGGCTATGACTTGCAAACAATTAATGTAAAACAAGCATTTTTATTAATATTAATAAATAATAGTAATTGTATAAAACTTGCTGAAAGCGCAAGACTGTCTATTGATGCTTCTAGCAGTTGACCTTTATGTGTGGGTATTTACGTGACAAAATCAATAGGAATATAAGCTAGTGAAATAAAACTACTCGGTTTGTGTTAAATGTGTGGTATCTTTTAGTTGTGTTGTTTATTGTCTTCGTATCGTTCCATGACTAAGACCCCTATTTGATTCAATTATCATTTCAAAATCGTCGAAAAAAACAACATATTCTAATATAACGAATAATGTTTAATTTATTGTAACTTTATCGCTTGTTTCTTAACGATTCAATGTGTTGCCTTAACAAGTGATTTCGTCAACCACTTACCATAAACATTATCACAATACAAATAATTGCGGCTAATCATTGGATTTTGTGATAATAACCAACGGTTTGGAGTTCGAAAGTCGAGAAAAATATTTATCCCGGAAAAGCAACCTTTTGGAAAAAACACACTTATCTGTTGGTTCAAATAAAGCTTACCCATTTATAGTCTTTTCCAAATCAAAAAATTATATCGATTCTACATCGAATTTTATAATTGGTCTATATAAAAGAATAAGTAGTTTAATATATAATCTGCCTTTTACGCGAAAAAAAACGCTCATGCGTTTCAGTGACGTCAACACACCAAAATAACTCAAAGTAATGCTTCATTTATAAACAGTGAGTGAATAATCAAAGTGATGTCATATGTTTTGTAAAACACAATGAAAATATTAAGCTTATAAATGCAAAATTTATGCAAAAGTTAACCAACACATTTAAAGATATCAAGTGTACTTAAAATGTGGTTTAATTGTGTTACATCATGAAAACAATATATCGCGCGTCATTGCATGTGCATTTATCGCAGCTTTTATGTTCCTTCTTTGTCAACAGAAAACAACTCTCGTGACTCGGTAGAAAAAGAAATTTACGTGTAGTCTAGACTAGTGATAAGCATACGAGAGTGAGCATTTTAGTGAGAATTGCTTTTTTATGATCAACTTTATAAAGTTAGTCATTAAAATGATAAAGTAATAATGTAAACTGTGGTTACCTTCTTAAATTTCTTAAGTCCTGTTTGACATTCGTCCTGTAAAACTCCCGGGTCTTTTCCATTAGGTTTTAACATCGTCTAAATGATGTTTATGGTTGCCAATATGTAAATATGATCTTTTTCAAACTCGAACATAATCGCAAAACATGATATCGTCAAATTAGAAATGACAGTTTTAACTCAAGGTGAAGTAAATATATTCTTATTTTTTTGGTACATCTCAAATGTATACTATTTATCTAAAGAATCCGTAGAGTCAAAAAGGGTTATCAACGCATTCGTATGTGGTTAATCCTGAATTGTTCATCTTTGACTAAGAAATTGTCTCAATTTTCTTCACAAAACAAGTTGTAGTTACATAGTTCATATTTCCGTATCTCAGGAACACAGTTCCACTATCACTGTATCTGCACGTTGTCTCACAAATTGCCCATTCTATACAATGTCACGCAACAACACGCTACTATTATTGCGCTCTAAAATCACCGATACATGCGTCACATCTATTCGAGATTGCAGTTCCTTCTTGACTTACAGCACAGCCTTCTTCAGAGTTCAATACTCTCACGATTTGCTGCTCCCGCAGATCATAGCAGGATATTTTATCTATCTTCCTGAAAGGCTTCTGGAGACCTGTCTGTTAAAGTATAAATGCGTAAATTTTGTATACTGAGTAGGTTGATAAAACAAGATTGTTTGATAAGAATTCTGTATTTTCTGTAAATGTCATGTTTCTTTTTATCGTAGTCATTTAGTAGTAAATATGAACTGTAAACATAATAAATACAACAACAGTAATGTATAAAGAACCTTTTTGAAAATAAGCATTTGCTCCTTTTAAGCCTTATATAGCAAACAAAGAATCCCCAGAAACTCTATCAGGAGATACCTTTTTGTCACTTATTTTCTAACAAAACAACAACTCTGATTATAAAATGATTACAACCGGGATAACCGGCCAGGAACGGTCAATGCAAATCATTGATGGTTTTTATTCGTTTCAGGCTTGACAAACCTCACACTAACCACATAATTTATCATGTATTATTCTTAACGACGCGAACATCATATTCAGTAGAAAATTGGAAGCATCATAGTTGCGAAAAACTATTTGGATCTGTTATCAAACGTTATCAAAGCGTTTATCCTCCGAATATACAGGTTTTTTCTTGCTCAGAATGTCTTCAAAGCAGAAGTGGAGCAAACAATTTCCGCATGCTAATGGTGTTAAGTAACATTGATAAGGAGGGAATCGCGTTGCCATCATTGTTTGATAACATAGTCTCGATAGTGTGCGATGAATGATATGCTGCAACCCACTAGGGAATAAAATTGCCAAGAAGATTGCATTAGCATAGCGTAAGAATTCTGTCATATCATGGTAAAGAAACTAATGAACCGATTACATCGTTCCTGGAAGGTAGACTGAAAATAACCATTCAATACTTTCTATATGTTTCAATATTTAATTTTAAGCATCGCCTATGCCTGATTATCTGATCCCTCAATACACGTCAACAAAATCAAACGTCAGCTATACCTACCGGAGTGATAACTTATTAAATCAAATGATTATTTATGAGAAGGAACAATTTTCCACACAGTGCGTAACGTCACGAAAGCACAAACCACAAAACATAAATACGCAACAAAGATGGAACACAGAATTAAGACCGTTTACTGTACCAAATGTATATGTGTAAATGCATACCAATCAGGTATACACAAAGTGAATCTTCAGCTGCACAAAGACCAAGTGTGTCGTGTTCTGAGAAAACTGGGCAAAATTCGTTTAAATGATGTCTCTTCTTAGCGAAAATCCAGTTTATGCGGAAAGTGTCGTCCCGGATAAGCCTGTGCGGACTGCTGAGGCTAATATGGGATTACACTTTACGCACATGCATCATGCCCAGTATTCTCAGAACACGACACAAATTTGCTCACAAAAAGGCTTGATGGGCTCATTTCGGATCACTTATATCATCGACCGATTACCATTATCAGTGCATGATAGATTGGTTTTTTACTCTTTTTTTTTACTTAAGCATATACAGCTCATCGACATTTACATAATATGCGTAATATTTAAATGGTTTTCTTGGCAGAATAAGTAAAACCTCGCTTTATCTTTTACCAATACAGAATCATATTAAACCTTCTTACGTCTCACCTTTCTGACACCTTTTACTTTTCCTTTTTCCTCAGTAACCTTGTCTGACTGCTTCAAGGAGGCGTTAAACTTCAGATTTGATGCCATGCTTGTCACAAATGTATACACCACCCAGACAACAACGACGTTAGGTATGGGTTATATTCAACTGTCCATAAATGTGTAACAACGTATCAGTTCATTATAATGTATAACATATACACGTAATAAAGTATGCTTGTAGGTTGATGTGAATCGCAGTAATTGAAGTTTACTGAACACTGTTCTTTACTTTGATTTACGTCTGTTGCATGAGTTTATTTATGCATTGTATGCATCGACATAACATATCTATTACGTTTGAAATGTGTTTCCAGTCTTCTCTCTACACGCAACATTATTTTTCAGCATGGTTTAAAGCCTCATTACTACTCAAAATCAACGAAACTTTCGTACAAAATTTCGTAAAATAAAGTTAAAAAAATAAAAATCAGTATTCTATATAGCAATTGCAGAAATTTCAACGCAAGATGTGGTCTGGTAACATAGATGTTTGTAGATACAAAATGCACGTTTTTATTTTTGTGTGTCACAATTAATTCCATTTTAATTTCCCGAAAATGTATCTATTCATACGACACTCGAATCCTAAAATGGTACCATTTCCGCTGATTTTGAGTAGCAATGGGGCTTTAATAATGTCTATAGGTGTGAGCCTCAAGTAAATATCCGATATTACACTATTTGAGGAGCATGATGTGCGCCATCCTAATAAAAAATGCAACTGGTGTCTCGTTGTACAGATAAAATCCGTGGGCATCGATATATTCACATTGTGCTATTGTCTTAATAGCATATCAGCAAAGAAGCTTTGATCCAAATGATGCTACCGTTTTTCTATGAAATATTGAACATAATAATTAATGTATAAGCTCACCTTTATGTTTGGGTGGTAAACTCGGTTTGGGCGTAATTTGTGAAATAGGCGATCGGCAAAACCCATTTAATCATCTGTGTGCAATTAAGCACGTATAATGTGAACATTTGTTCAACAAAGTTGGCGGTTACGATGCGTTGTTGGCGAATTTATTATTGCATGTTAGTAAGAATTTAATTAAAAGAGGGTTGAGTGTTAACATTGGAAGATTAACGTTGAGAACGACTATTTGTATCGCCTCTCTAAGACATTTAATTCCAATAATCGATAAAAATCTTGAAGTTTATTAGACAACTGTAAGCACTTTGTGCTCATAAGGAACACATCGTACTGCATAAGAAGAAACTTAATGCGCAATCATGACTATACTAACGGTAGAGCAAATCAAATCGTTACTCTTTTCGTACCGACATGAGATACAATAGTCCTCATGACCGAAAAAACTAGTACATATACAAGAGACATTCGTTTATTGAAATGGACGATACCAGAAGCAAACAGAAATATGTAATGCGCTAGTAAATAATTATGTTTCTTTTCAACGCATATTTTCTTTTTTAAAGATTGTTCGTGTTTTCATTGCACTTGTTTGAAGTTCTCGATAAACCAAATGTTGACTGGCATCTTTTGAGACGATAACATATCACATAAGCCAGTACGAATTAATGTAGCATTAGTTCACATTGTCCTGCCAACCTAATTAATGTAGCATAAGTTCACATTGTCCTGCCAACCTAATTAATGTAGCATAAGTTCACATTGTCCTGCCAACCTAATTAATGTAGCATTAGTTCACAATGTCCTGCAAACCTAATTAATGTAGCATAAGTTCACATTGTCCTGCCAACCTAATTATCAACTATATTGAATGTGAATTGAAATGCGAAATTACAATTAACGTATTTTGTTGTGTACATATAACTGTAACGTCCGAGTAGAACAACGCACTATTGTATTGTGTCGCCCACACTATTGTATCTCATGTCGGTACTAAGTATAGTCATGATTGGTTTAAACAATATTTATTAAGCTATTCATATAGAGCATGTAAGCAATATACTACACTACAAAGATACTACCTACTCATGAGGAAATATGCTTAACATAAGGTCTGCAAAGTGTAAATCAACATAACTAAGAAGAAAACTCGAAGATTATGCTATGTCTATAGTCATGATTGTTTGCGTGTCTCAGTACAATAAGGGACTTGTGAATGGCGCAACCATTGATTGAAATCAGCAGGTGTATCTATTCAGAGCAACATATGTGCCTACTGCTAATTCGTATCACCTTTTAACGTATGTCTGACAGGAGTGTACTAGTTGTATTTTTAGTACACAGCTGTATTATTAAGTTTGCAATGAAACTAATGGCAATTAAGTTCATGTTTTGTTCAGTATTTGTCTTTCACATTCTGAAGCAAAGGCTGAACGTAACAAATTATCATAACAATAAACATTTTGTAAAAACAACTTTATTTTAAGTGTATTAAAATACTATTATTTCGACTAATGGAATGCGATTGCGATGTATAAAAAACGAATACTGGTAATACAGCGATTGTTTTACTAGGAGGTCCATAAAGATATGTGTTCAGTACACTTGTCACAAGTTGAAGTGATGTTTGTAAACACAAATAAAAAAAAATGGCTAACGTGTCGCTGGTGTATTTGTTCATGAGTAGTGGAAGTGAGCTGTGTTGAATGCAAGATGAATTATTAATACAAAACTGTATTGTTAAAGCATTCATTTAAACGAGTTGCTCCACACTTATTATGTTATGTAGTATACGTCAATGAAACATTCGGATGAAAATTACTAACAATGATCTCCCACCAATTTGACTTTACTCCTACTTGTGAAATATTATCTGACATTGTCTACATTTACAAATCCTATTCTAGATTACGCATGAACGATCATGTCAATGAGTTACCGCCGCATAAATGGTAAGGACCCTGTGTAACTATCTCAATTGTTTACTAAAATGGGAGTTTTTATTCACTTAGGTGACGCAAATTATATTACAAACAATGACAAGTTTAATTTCGCTCGTCATTTTGCACTATTCACTGGACGCGTCCGTTTCTATTCTACCAGAATCCCCTGGTTAATAGTGATGAAAACAGAAAACCGTGACGTCGGATGTCTATATCCGTAACTAATCTACCCTAAAAATACTGGGAAATTAAATTAAGGCTGATGCACAAACCATGTGTTCTCGTACTTTGCTATTTACAGCGTGCTTGAATCTAGATTTTGTATTCCCCAGAACATTCTTACATAGACTAAAAAATGGGATAAAGCATGGGTTACAACTGAACATTAAACCACTTTCAGAATATAACAATATTAGGTATATTTTTTATTCCTTGTCTTATGTCTATGCATTGATTAGTGGATACTCGACTCGAATATGCTTAACATGACAAATATGTAATATAATCAGCATTTATTTATTTTTTGAGTATATATAATAATGCAATATGTATCACCCTGTTAAAAGTAAAATTAAAACTATTAAGACTATTCGGACTAGCCATATCGGACACTTTTACAAGCGGAGATTAGCTATTGTTAAATGTCAACGAGACTTATATAACGAACATTGTATTAAATACTGATATGATAAAGTTATCATAAGAATTTTTCCTGTGAGCAAGATTTATCAAACCACTACATGGGCATATGCATAGTTTTTTATATATAAATTCAGCAAGGTTTATACGTCAATGTTTGAAGGTATGTTATTTTATTAGCACTCAACTATAAACCATCGCTTTGTTAAACGAGAAGCAGATTCAAACTAACAAACAATGTGATACCAAGATGTTATACTGTTACGTTATGTGTTAGACACACAAAAAAACACAGGGAAACAGTATACACACGTCATACAACATATTCATCGCCGCTAAAAATGCAGCTATTTAGCGATACTTTTTTATTATTTCTTTACCAATGGGAACGTTGAGGAATGATTACCAGAAAAACAAGTTACTTCCCAATCGTTGTGGGATATTTCTGGCTCGGCATGAAGAAAACAAATCAAAAGAACCTTTTTTTTTAGTTTTAAACATATAGGTTTTCACTGGTTAAGTATTATATAATAATATAGATCGGGCGTTTAATAGTTTCCATATATTTGTTGTCAAACCTTAAACGACAATCGCCATTATATACTGTCTCCGTATGTATGTCTTACTGGAGTACAATAATAATAGTATTAATTCAGAATAAGTTAAATTGAACGACATGCAATCGAAATGTTCAACCGTATTCAGTATTCGTTTTAAAATGTTAATGCTCGTGTTGAAATATGTCGTCTGCATCATTTGTCGTTTGCCGTTATGTCTTTTAAAAAATCATGGAGCCTCAATCCTAGCACGAGTTTGGGAAACAAAGGGGGCTTAATGCACGTGCGTTAAGTATCGACCCCTTTTAGCCTGTGCAGTCGGAGACGACACTTCACTTTCCGCCTAAACGGGATTTCAAAGAAGAAACTTGTTTAATGAAACATCCCATAAAAGCGAAAAAAGGGGATGCTTACAGAACATGCATGCATTACATTCCGTTTTCCCAGAGCGAGGCTCAATCACTTATCATACTTATTAACACACCTACCGTTTTCATACGTCGTAAGGCCTGACTCATTGTGATCAACAGAGGATAATCCGATCATACAAAACTGCACAGTCAATTTTAGAGATACTAAATCCATAAAACATGTAACCAAATCAGTTTCGATGGATGGCAATGTATTAAAATGCAACATGTCTGTATTTCCTATGTAACAGTCATGTTAACATTTGCTTAAACAGTGTCTTTTATATTACTCACTTCATGAGTAAAACATGTTTGGAAAAGTTAAATGTAAGTCCTACGATATTCATGCATAAACAACAGATTCACTTAAATCCTTCAAGAATAAAGACAAAGTGCCGTTACCGTAGGAACAATCAAAATAAATTCAAAATGCAGAGAACAAATGCGCATTTAATCACACATTAAATATTCATAAACTGATGGAGCAGATACTCCAGTAGCACCATGAACCTGTTCACATCAGTGGGTGAACATTTATTCTAGGGACCTAGCCTGTACATGTTATATTCATGACCACTGCGTCATTCATTAACACTATCGTGTACTCGAGCATACGCATCGCCTTATTTGACCGCATTTAAAACATTCCTGAGCAGGTTATGTGATAACTACCTGAATACTAGTTGTCGACTTATATTATTTTGAAATGTACACGTGATGTGTGTTTGCTTGGAATTGCATGAATATTTACGTCAATACTTGGTTAAAAGATGTTTCTTTAAAGATTCTTCAATGTTTGCATTTGCTGTACACAAAAATAAAAAATAAAATTGTTCATTTGGCATTATTGAATTTATTCGCTACAACTTACGTACGTGCCTAGAGGCGATTGTAAAAGGTCAATCGACATAATGTAAAGCAACGTCTTAAAACTACTCGCTAATGATTGGTTTAACTTTCTTCTCGAGTGAGCTTCTTCTCTGGACAATACACAGATATAAACACTTATAAATGATTTTACTAACGCGAAGGTTTGTTCTTCGTGTTGGCGTTTAACCATAAAAACCAATTTTCAGAATCATATCTTCAATCATTCGTGTTTCTCTTTCTTCTTAAAACTGATGCGTGGGTGGATGCGAATATCGGCTCAATGGAAACAAGTTGAAGACCAACCGAATTACTATAAGTATTGGTGTTGTAGTTTCTTAGTATTGTATCCATTTCACTTGACATTAAACGAAATGGACTTTTTAAATCCACACCACTGTGCCAGATTGCTCCCTATGTGCTCTATGGCTGGCTTTATGTTCTCGGCGATGGCTTTGTATCCGAATAAAGCTTTTAGTCTTTGTGTTGATCTACGTATGCTGTGCTGGTGCGATATTCACTCCCCTGTTGATGCAGTGTTTCTCTTCAAATCAAAATGCAATCATTCCAGCTGACAGATAATTATATAATGGATGGACAACAGTTGTAACACATGACACATGAAAGTTATTACCAATTAATCATATATGGTCATCCCAATTAATTGTTTGACAGTGTAAAATCATGACCTGAATAGTAGACGATTTATTATGATACATGATATCAAACTACAAATATATTTTGCAGCTATTAATATCGCGTGAAATACATGATTACTTTGTAGACCTTATTCATAGTTTCAGAATGCAGAATTAATAAATAACGTGATTGGGCTGTATTTTGTATTCAAATAATTGAATGTGAATTTAGCATTGACGGGCCTAATTAGATATTCCCTCAAACATTTTGCTCAGTTTTTGTTTATAGATTATCTTGTCATTATTTATTTCCTGTAATCATAAGTAGTTAATAATAATTCCCCATTGAGTAAATAATCAAAGTCACGTCTCATTTTTTTTAATGAAATGCACGTAATCAGCTAGGAATGGAAATTTAATGCAAAATTTAACAAACATATTAAAAACAAGTGTAGTTCAAATGTGGTTTAATTGTGCGGCATACTGTAAACAACTTACTTCATAAAATTAGGCTCCGCCTATGGTTTGTTGCACAATAACCAACACATATGTCCCTGTTTTGGGAAAAACAAGTCGCAGGTCGTGGTAGAATCAAGAATGCAGACTCCCTAAGAGAGTCGGAAATCGAGTGAGTGATGCTTTTTTTAAGATTTAATATTATAGGTTAGGAATTAACATGAGAAAGTTATTACATAATACATTGGTTCCCTTTTTTTTTAAATAGTCCCGTTTGACAGTCATCCTGTATTATTTCCGGTTCAAGTGTATTAGGTTTTAACATCGTCTTAATGATATATATAGTTTCCAAAAGGTAAATTGGATCTTTGTTGTATATCTGATATGTTTTCTTAGTAAACATAGTCGCAAATCAGATCATCTTCAAATTAAGAATGCAATTTGTATAGAGGGTCGAGTAAACATATTCTTTCTTTAATGTACAGTAATTCATACAATACATATCATGTCAAACCTCAAAAAATAATCGCCGTTATTTACTGTTTTCTGTATTTTTGTCTTACTGCAGTATAGTATATTATGTTCAAATTACATAATAATAAGGATAATTGAAAGGTATTTAATCGAAAAATGTTCAAACTCCTATCCAGTCTTCGTTTTAAATGTCCTTCTATCGTGATTGAAGTTGTCGTCTGCATATATGTCTGTATAAAAGCGCGCGCCGTTATGCGCTTAAAAAAATCATGTAGCAGTCCGCTGAGGCTAATCAGGTACGACACTTTCCGTCTAAAATGGATTTTCGTTAAGAAGATACTTCCGTTAAAAGATAAATTCCGTAGAAAACGGATTATGTCGTCTCTAATTAACCTTTGCGGGCTATATATGACGAAGTACTGGTTCAATAAGTTCTGGTTCTATACACGTGAACTGACTCGACAGAATCCATTACCATTTTAGTCTCATTTCTTTTCCAGATAACGGAGAATTATAAAAGCGTACAGTCGCCTCTCTGATTAGCCCATTCACAAACAATACGAATTTTAATACACCTACCGTTTTCATACGTTGTAAGGCCTTTTTGGGGTTACTAATTGTGAACGACGGACGATGTTTTGATAATTCATAACTGTACAACCAAACCCAGTGGTACTAATTCCATAAATCATATAGTACTGTCAATTAAAACGATACCTCATCCATAAAACATATAACACTGTCAATTAGAACGATACTAGATCATGTGGTCAATTCCTCATATACTAAATCCATATACCATGTAACCAAATCAGTTTATAGTGCAGTACCACACACTTTCACTTGTCTGTATCTCCTGTGTAACAATCATTTAAACACTTGCTTTAACTTTGTCTTACATATTATGCAATTCATAAGTACAGCAGATTTTAAAAAAAATGCAATTGCTACGATATTTATTTATAACCCTCAAACGTCATTTAATTTTTAAATAATATTGACACAATTCCGTTACCATAGGAAACATCGTAATTGTTCCAAAATGCAGAGAACAAATGCGCAACTAATTACTTCTTAACTATTCATGAAATAATGGATCTGACAATCCAATAGAACCACGAACCTGTCCACAATCGTGCGTGAACATTAATACTGGCCCAGAAGTTTAGGAACCCAGCCAGTTAATGTTATATTCGTGACCTCTGCGTAATCAATTAAAACTGTCATAGACTCGAGCCCACACATCGCATCATGTGACCGCTTTTGGACCGTGACTTAGCGGGTTATGTGATAACTACCTAAATAACTGTTGTAAGCTTACGTTATTTTATTATGTATATGTGTATTGTATTTGCTTTGAATTAGAAACATATTCGGTCAAATGCTTGGCTAAAAGATGCTTGCTTTTAAAAATCATCATTTTTTCATTTGACTTTATTCACTTCAGCTCGCGTTATTGCCGTGTTTCGACTTTTAAAAGACGCCCCGTACTACGTTCAGGGTGCATTTATATTATACACTGGTGTACTTTCTCAACAAGGTAATCACTAATGACTAGTTTAACATTCTTCTTGATCGGATTTTTTAAGGTGAACTCTATTATATTGTTTTGCTTGAGTGAAGGTTGTCTCGTGTTTGCGTCTAACCATAAATAAGCTTTTTTTTTAAATCATATGTTCAAGCATTTGTGTTTCTCCTCTTCTACAAACTGATGCGTGGGTGTCTGCGTGAATTCGTTCAATGAATTCAAGTCTCAGACAACGACTTACTATTAGTATTGGTGTTTGCATTTCTAAGTATTTAGCCACATGTCTTTACATTAAACGTAATTGAAATTGTAAATGTCACTTCTCTGTACCAGAATTACTCCCCCGACGAGTTCTGTGGCTTGGCATTGTCTCTGTAATGACATTGTATCCGACTTAAGCTATTAGTTTATGTTGATTTGTCGTTGCAGAGTTTGTCTTCAAGTCAGAATGCACTTATTACAAACAGCCAAAGGGCTGACTAGTAATTATAGAATGAACGGACAACACGTATCACATATTAAAAATTAAATGTAGCACACAGTAATTATATATGGTCATACTAATTCGTGGTTTGACACGTCAAACATTATGACCTGACAAGTAGACTATTAATGGAGTAACATGATATTGACCTTGCCAATACATTTTTCAAAATATTAGTATTGTTTAATCTTTGAATTTGAACAAAGCATTGAGGAGACTAACAGGAAATCTCGACAAACATATGCCTCAGTTTTTGTTTGTAAGTTATCTTGTCACTATTCATTTCCTGGAGAGTAGTACATGTTTATTCACTGTAACTGCTCGATCCAAAGACTTCTGTACACTGCCTGCTACTAATATTGGTTAATGTTTGCATCCCTTTAATATATGAAGAATGGAGCTCAAGAGACATTACCAGGAGAGCGATTGAATACACGTTATCACTGAAATATATGTTACACTATTTGTGAAGCACATTGTGCGTTATAAATTGACAATTTCAATTAAACAATTGTTTTGTTGTACTGGCAAAATTCATTTGAATCGATAGATTCTGTTTCTGCTATTGTGTGAACAGAAACTCAGCAATGAAGCTTTACATAAAATGCTGCTACCGTATTCCTATGAATTATTGAATGTAATACGATACTTATAAGTGCACGTTAATGTTCTGGTAGTAAACTCGGATAAAGCGTAATCTGTGAAATTGGCGATTGGCCAAATCCATTTAAGTATAATGGCGTTCAATGTATCAGGTATGCTGTGAATATTTGCTCAACAAAAGCGGCCGTTACCGTGATGTGTTGGCAAAGGACTTGTTGCATGTTGCTGAGTAGCTAAGAACTTGATTAAAAGTAATGTGAGTTTTAACATGGGAAGGTTAAACCCTGAGAATAATTATTTTCATAGGCACTCTAAATAACATTTTGCTGCAACATAAAATTATTACACATCGACTGAAGCCTTGGAGTTTATAAGACATCTGTAAGCATTTTGTGTTAATAGTGAAATTAACGTTTTGCCGCAACAGCATATGCATAATGCGCCTATTAGTGCAAGCAGCGTATACGTTCATCTCCATGTATTACATTAACAATTTTTACTTTCTTACATTTAGAGTATTCCCATTCACGTAACACAATCAACAATGTCTTATCAAACTCTGGACATATACATTATATTATTTTAACAACATTCGAACATCCCTTAAACCTGCATTCATATAACGCATTTGATGAAGTGGACCGTTTTACTATCACTTGTTACTTTAAAATCATCATAACGTATGACATGTTTTTAGGTAATGTTTTACAAAAGCAAACTATTCTGTGTCAAATATTTGGATACGCTTACACAAGTCCGAGTATGAACTTCATATAAAATGGTCTAACACCTATGTTACTCGTATTGTGAAATCCAATTTTCAGTTCATTATTGTCGATACGAAATGATCATACAATATTCGTCTTCGATAATAACGCAACGGATATTTTTTGTTGACAATTTCGCGGTAATACTGTAAATAAACTGGTCTTTCAGTGCAAATATTCTTTGTTTGTGTAATATTTGCCAAGCAGCAAAGCAAAGCAAAACGTTTACATAAGCGCCCTTGTTGTTGAGAATCTTAGTTGAAGACATGACACTATCTATCGTAATTTCTCTACATGGTCAGTTGGGTTATTTTAGAAAGTAGAACACAACTTCCCAAACATTGTCAAATTAAACGTTCTGTAAATTTAAAACATACATGTTCGCATTGGTAAATTATAAAATACGGAGAACGAGCGTTTTATATTTACACCATGCATATTATGTCAAACTTCAAACGATACTCGCCGTTATTAACTGCTTTCTGTATGTATGTCTTACTGCAAAATAGCATATTGTGTTATAATAACATAATAAGGGTTAACTTATTTGACGGCATTTAATCGAAAATATTTAAACCTGTATCATGTCTCCGTGTTAAAGGTACTATATTGGAAATCGTCGTTTATTTGTCGTCCGTAATGAGTTTAAAAATCACGAAGCCTCAATCCTAGAATGGGCCTCGTTCTGGGAAACGGAGCTCAATGCAAGTGTCGTCTGTGCAGTCCGAACAGGCTCATACGGGAAGGCACTTTCCGCCTAAACTGGATTTTCGCTAAGAAGAGACTTCCTTGAAACTAACAATATCATTCAAGCGGGAATATGACTATGTACAGCCTAATTTGGGACGATACTTTACGCGCATGCATTAAACCCCGTTTTCCAAGAGCGAGGCTCATTTACAAAACAGACATATAAACAAACCTACCGTTTTCATACGTAGTAAGGCCTTCTTATGATGACTCATTGTTAATAACGGATGACGCTCTGATCATACAAATCTGTCCAGTCAATTCCAGCGGTACTAAATCGGATCATACAAAACTGTGCGGTAAATTCCAGCTTGACTTAATCCAGAAAACATTTAACACAACTGTAAAGTCAATTCCAGCGATACTAAATCCATATCACATGTTACCGAATCAGATAATATTTAATCGCCACAAAAATTCAGTGTCCGTATTTCCTTTGTAACAATCATTTTAATAATGTCTTGTATTTTATTATGTACCTCATTATTCTTCATACGTTTAACCAGAACCCTCATAAGTCACATGATTCCTGCAAACCTTATGACACTGTTCGATTACAATAGAAACCGTCAAGATTATTTCCATATGGAGAGAACAAAACCGCCTTTAATCAACTATTAAATATTTATCAAATTATGGATCTGATACTTTAGTAGAACTGTGAGCCTGTCTACAATAGTGCGTAAGCATTTATACTAGCGCTGAAGTCTAGGATCCGAGCATGTTAAAGTTGAATTTGTGACCGCTGCGTCGGTATTTAACACTTCAATGGACTCGAGGACACACATCGCATTATATCACCACATTGAGAACATCACTTAGCAGGTTATGTGATAACTACCTTAATTATATATGCACGCTAAAATTATATTATAATGTACATGTGTATCGTATTTGCTTTGAATTACAAGAATATTTGGTTAAATGCTTGTTTAAAAGATGTTTCTTTAAAAAATCATGTTTTTCATTTGACTTTAATCACTTCAACTATATCCACTTCACCTTGCGTTTTTTCCCGTGTTGCGACTGGTATAAGTTCATGGTGAATTTATATTATACACTGGTGCTCTACATCAGTAATTACTGGTTTAGCCTTCTACTTTGCGTAAACTCTATAATATGATTTTGCTTAAGTGACGGTTGTCTTCGTTTTTGCGTCTAACCATAAATAAGCTATTTCTTGAAATCATATTATCAAGCCTTTGTGTTTCGCCTTCTTCCACAAACCGATGTTTGTGTGTCTGCGTGATTCCGTTCGATGAATTCATGTCTAATACTAAACGGCTCTCTGACGCTAGTCGTATTGTTCATGCACCATTTACATCAACCCATCGGTGTATAAATTCCACAATTCATTAGTTTCATGTGATAAAACAGTAATTTATAGTTTATGTTAATATATCAAAGAAGCTTTGTTATAAGAAACATGATTCTAAATAATACTGTTTAAAAGGTTTCAGTACCGCCTTGACAGAACTTATGTGTTCTTTTAATTGATTGTGTTTATTTGTATTTTGTATTTGTATTCTTACATGAATATTTATATACTTTGTAATGTTATGTTCTAACAATTTTTAACGTGACAGAAACAAATGTGTTAATGTAAGTATGAAGACGATGTACTTTGTATAAGTCTGAATAAACTGTGTTTCTGGTGTTTGCATTTCTTAGTATCCTAGCCTCATGGCTTGACATTAAACGAAATGGACATTGTAAATGCCACGTCACTTTTCCAGAATTACTCCCTATGCGCTCTATGGTTGGCTTAACCCTTTGCATGCTGGGGAATTTGTCGTCTGCTATAATGTTGTCTGCTGAATTTCTAAAATTAGCATTTTCTTTGATTTGTTTTCAAAGAACACTATCAGAATAGCAAACAGTTTGGATCCTGATGAGACGCCACGTTCTGTGGCGTCTCATCTGGATCCAAACTGTTTGCAAAGGCCTTCAAAATTCGGTTCCAGC
Source organism: Dreissena rostriformis (assembly GCA_007657795.1). NCBI lineage: Eukaryota > Metazoa > Mollusca > Bivalvia > Myida > Dreissenidae > Dreissena > Dreissena rostriformis. Next base: position 91,514 of record VMBQ01002500.1, on the reverse strand, counting down.
ACTGAAAGAGTTAATGTCCACTGTAATTGCTTTGTATCAGACTAAAGCTATTCGTTTATGTTGATTTACGTATGCTGTGCGGGGGCGATAATCACCCCTGTGGTGCTGAGTTTCTCTTCAAATCAAAATGCTGACTGCGAAGTATATAATGGATGGACAACATACTGTTGTAACACATGAAATTAACAACCAACTAATCGTATATGGCCATACCAATTCATTGCTTACATGATATCGAATTACCAATTTATTTTGCAACCATGTATATCTCGTGAAAGAAATGATAAGTTTGTAGAGCTTCATAGATTCAAAATACAGAATGAATAAATTTATGTTAACGCGTTTGGGCTGTAGTCTTATGTGAATATATCATAGAGGGGACTAACTAGATATACCCTCAAACATTTTGCTTAGTTCTTGTTTGTAAGTTAAAACGTATTTATTGCATCAAATATGCATGGGATTGGATTACAAGTTTTTGCAACATTATCTGCATCCTCTCCCAGATAATTATATAACATAATTTACTAAAATACATTATTAATAGTTCAAAAACATAATCAATTAGTACATTATCTTGTCATTATTCATTTCCTGTGGTCATTAGTAGAACATGTTAATTAACTTTTACTATTCCATGAAAAGAAAACAAACGTCTGTGTACAGTGTGCTCCTTATATTGGTCTATGTTTGCATCCATTGAATATATGAAAAATGGAGCTCAAGAGACATTACCAGGAAAAAAACGTCAAGTTATTCAAGTGGGCTTTAAAATGTGTAATGAAATTCTTTGCAACCATGAATATCTCTTGAAATAAATGCTTATTTTGTAGAGCTTCATAGTTTCAAAATACAGAAAAAATAAATTTAGTTTAACGGGCTTGGCTGTAATTTTATGTGAATATATCATAAAGGACACTAACCTGAAATTCCAACAAACATTTGCTCAGTGCTTGTTTGTTCAGTATCTTGTCATTATTCATTTACTGTGGTCATAAGAAGTACATGCTAATTAACTTTTACTGCTTCATGAAAAGACAAAATACTTCTGTGTACAGTGTGCTGCTAATAATGGTTTATGTTTGCATCAATTTTATATATGAAGAATGGAGCTCAAAAGACATTACCAGGAGAGAACGTGAAGTCATGAAAGTGTGTTTAAATTTTGTGGGAACTATTATTAAAACAAATTCAGGAGAAGGACATTGTTCGGCGATACATCTCATATACTAACGAATCAAACATAAATAATACAACGATAATTGTAAATTGTTTTTTTTTTTAATTAAAAGTGAAAGCGAATTATCGCACTTAAAATGTTTTGAAATGTGCCTTTACTGTCGTTAAAAGAAACAAGTTGATTATACTATCCCTATTCATGTAAACCTGCAATTCGATTGAAGTTTGATTAAACTGAAATTTGTATCTTATATTTGAAATCGCAAATGCCAGTTAGAATTATGTTTACTATTTTATTGTATTTGAAATCACTTCCTGGTAATACTATATTGACTTCAGCTTCTTGGGGAGGAATCTATTTCGTGCACTATGCAGACCTGTTACCCGAGGATGGGTATCGATTTTAGTTAAGTAAGTGCTTTATCTAATTTTCCATTAAGAATAGCTTGGTTTGCTGCGAACTTGGTTTTAGACATGTAGGTGGGTGTTGGCGGGAGGTTGGGAGGACATTGACGCAGAAACCTTAATAAAATGTCGTTTATGACAAATTTTAATATGAAATCCATATGATCAAATAATTATGACAACAAAGAATGTGCAATTAATAAATGCCTACGTTAGGGATACGATTTTTCAAGTTTATTTTTATTTTTAAATCTCGTGTAATAGAGACATTTGCAAATTTCATTGACGACGTTGTTCAACCTTGATAAAGTATACATCATATTGTTCTGCCAGGGCGAAAGGTTTCATCAACATCTACTCACTGCTTAAAACTGATTTCTCAGTATTTTTCAATGGAATTTACAAGCAACGGATGATTTGTGACATGTTCAGAAGTCAAGACGATATCAGCGCTGAAAGCCTCTTCGAAAGACATGCAATTAAATATATTCTTTCAATGGAATTTACTGACGTCACGTCTGATAACACTTTCCGAACACTATATGAAAACAACTCAATTGGTTGGTTAAATAAGGACCTTTGTACCCTCGAGTTTACCACTGAAACACGTACTACCGAGTAAGTGAACAATTGCAAACATTGTATTATCGTCTTAGCTTCGAAATTCGTAAATTTGGTATTTTGGACAGTATTTTTTATGTCAAAGTCCTTCGGTATATGACTAAGATTCATAAATTTATCTTATGTAGTTTAAATATTTGGTTAAATGAGGTCATATTATTACGGTTCTTTCATTTATTACTTTAGCGATGCCCGCATATGTAAATGTCCATGTTTTTGTCAATTATCATGAGCAATCGCACAATCGTGTTAATTCATCAAATGACATTGTATAATGTGTACATATTAATTCTATTAGCGTTCTGCCACTTAAACATCTCACGAATTCTTGAAGTTTGATAGATCAGACACTAAATCCCTGTTTTATAAGAACTAACACAACATATCCATTTAGATGTATGCATTTCCATCCACAACATATGGTGTAGTTAGATGTTCAATCGTACATCGTCCACATTTAAATGCTCATTAATGAATTTACAAACCTAAAATCACACATTACCAACAACGATTCAATCGTAACAATGCAAAATAAGACATCTTGCACGTCAACATACAATGTGCGTTAATTTGAGACACAGCTATTAATGCACCAGTGATAAGGCATGACGTCCACATGATTATGATTGCGTACATATTCAAATATTAAAATAACTGTGCAACGTTTATTATTTTGCAATAAATTAACAATTGCAAGAGTCGTAATACAACATAATACGATCCCATATTGCATATATTGTCATTGTTTTGTGCAATCTAAATCAACGGTCAGGTCGGCGAACAAACATGGATTTGAGTTTCAGTCAGCAAATATGCATTTTTTTGGTAATAAAACGAGCTTATTAGTTGCTTAAGATAAATAATTGTTTGTTATTTATATTCTATTTAAAAAATATATGAAACTGAAAGGACTTTTTTGTCTAAATATTATGGATGATACTATATATTTAAATAAGATCTGAAAAACGTAGTATAAAAGTGTATATAAAGTGTATACGTTATGATATTCCCGCAAACACGTCAATTTAACACAATCCAGTACCCGCAGATAAAAGTGGTAACACTTACTGTCTTATTGCGTAAACATATTTGAGAAACAATTAATTTGTCATATTTAAAAAGAAGCGCATATGTTTTGCAGTAGATCGTCTATTTCGGTTATTATAGACGTCAACAAAGTTCACCTCTGTCTGACACTACTAGCGTGGATCTTATAAACATAATGCTGATATAATACTTTATAACTCGTGTTTAGTTGTGTATTGGGTTGGGAGGTGTAAACGATCGAGTGTGTTTGCGTGTTTGTTTGTAATTTTGACTTTCGTGTAACAGAGAATTTTCTCAATTTAAAAGCGAAACAAAAAACACCTTAATAAGAGTAGCGGAGGGTCAAAAATGTATTCACTGCTTTTGCTTTTTGAGTTAAATTTTTCACATACCAAGTAAAGAATATTAAATCTAATTGTATAACTATGTTTGGAAGTGCCCGGTGTTTTTAAAGATTCGATCGTTTGTTTTATAATATTAACTTAACATCTTGTCATATTTGTTCCTACAAAGTATCAAAGCCATTACTCACACCGTTTATTCTGAAATGATATGAAACTGTATCCACCAACTTTAATTATACTTGCACGTCGTCGATACAAACCAAATGATATTGTAAAGCACGGCAAATTCATCTTTAAAACAACAATATTTTTATTATTATTTTGAGCTATTAAACCCGCTAAAAGAGCATAACTGGGCATTGATGATTATAGCCGTTGAACTTTGTATGTGGATAGTTTCGTGACAAACTCGTTAGAAGATTAGCAAGTGCACCTTTTGTATTTATTTTTCCTATCATTTGAAACAACTCCCTGTGCTATTGTTTTTAATATTTTCATATTTTCTTTGTATTGTTTATTGTGTTTCTTGCGTTGTGTTTTCATAACCATGGCCATAAATGGACTCAACTATTACTTCAGCATTGTTGAACCAAACAAAAGATACGCTAATATTAGTTTAAACCTATTTATTTTAGCTCGATTGCGTAGAAAGCCTAGAGCTTTTTTGAAACGCTCTCGAGTCCGTTTCCAAGGACTAGAACCAGTACTTGCTGTCTTTGTGAGAGACCGAAGAATACGCTCCCACTGTAGGGATCGAACCCATGACCTCTCGATCGCTCGGCGGACAACATATCCATTACGCCACGCGACCTGCATTGTTGAACCAAACAAAAGAAACACTTATATTACGAATATGTTTGGTATTTTATCAGTTGGTCTATTAAAGCTTCATTGTATCGCATTTACAAGTGATTATGTCAACCACTTAACAGAAGCATTTTCATAATATTTTACAAATACTTTTCCTCTCAGTATTGGTAATTGCGATAATAACCAACAGGTTTGAGTTCAATTGCGAAGGAATTAAACCACGAGTGCGATAACTTCGGCATGACAAACCGCGTCGGTTACTACCGCAATAACTAACGCTTAGAAGGACATTTGTCGACAACGAATTTATATATGATTCGTATCTATATTACAATAACTGTTCTAATCTATACTCCGCCTTTTTCCGCTTAGAAAAACAACATAGACTGATGAGTTTTTCGTGACGGAAACACACCCCAAAAATAATCGAATTTACGTCGTCTGCATTCATAAACATTGAGAAGAAAATTCAAGTAGGGACATACGTTTTGTTAAATAGATAGAAAGCTTGGAAAGCCAATTTAAATTACAAATGTAACAGAAAAAAAAGATAACGATAACAAGTGTTTCGCAATATCGCTCGTTTAAGCACGTGTATGCAATTACCCTACATGTCTTTATATCTTAAAATTCAAACAACAACTTTCACATACTTGGCATCGCCTTTGGTTTGTTGCACAGTACCCAACACTTACGTCCCTTTGTTGACAATAGAAAACAAAACGCAAGTCGTGGTAGAATAGGGAACTACGTTCAGACAAGAATAAATTATAAAACAAATCGATTCAGCACAGAGTGAGTGACGCTGTTTAAATATTATATATTATAGGTTGGCCATTTAAATTAAAATTATTACATAAATATTTATTTCCTTCTTAAATCTCTTCAATCCAGTTTTACATTCGACCTGTACCACTTCCGGGGTATTTGCATTTGGTTTCAACATCGTCCAAATTTTATTTTTAGTTTCAAAAAGGTAAATTTGATCTTTTGTTGAATATCCGACATGTTTTCTATGTCGGAAATAATCGCACACTGAATGATCTTCCAATAAAGAATGAAATTTGAATAGAGGGTCGAATTAAAATATTCTTCATTTGTTTCAAATCTCAGGTGCATACCATTTATCAATGGAGTGTCCACATGATCATAAATTTTAACATGGGTTTTCAAACGCAATTGTTTGTGTTATACTATGCATTGCTCATTTTGGCAGATAAATTGCATCGAGTTTATAGAGAAATAATTACGTTCAAATGTTCGTATCTTAGGTACACAATTCCACTATTACTCTAATTTCAGACGAACTGTAAATTATGTTGTATATCCAACTAGTATTGTTTTACCAAAGCTAAAATAACAAGGCATTTAATTGAAGTAACTATATTTTTCCCTCAACATCAAATTCAATTACGGGCAGAACTTTGTAACAAAACCGCCGCTCACTAATTAAGTAAATATTGTCGCACAAATTCCCCATTTAATACAATGTTACTGCTTCAACACGCTTCTATTATTGAGCTCTAAAATTCGCCGATCCTCACGTCACATCTATGCGAGATTGCAGTTTTCTCTCGACTTACAATACAGCCTGCTTCAGAATTTAATACTAAATAGCGAATGGGTGTTCCCGCAGATCAGAGCAGAATATTTTATCTTTCTGCCTGAATTGATTCTGGAGTACTATCTGTTAGAGTATAGGTCAATTTGATATGTAAGCTTGTTTAATAAGATTCATGTTATGTCTGTAATTCCGTTTCAATGTTCTCAGAGTAATGAAATGGTAAATATCGACCACAAAGATATTTGCTACAGGCACAGACATATGGAAAGACCCTCTTCTAATAAGCTTTTTCACCTTCCAATTAAGCTTAATATACCAAACAATGAGACTCGATAAACTATAATAGAAGTGAATTTTTTGTTCTTATGCACTATTTTATAAAAGAACACAAAGTATGAGCATAAGATGGTTAAAAAGAGAACATAAAAACATGAACGAACCAACGTGACGCGGTAATTGACTACAACATACATACTTTGAGAGTACTAGTGTCTTTAGTTTCGGAAATCTTTATATAAAAAAGTTATTCAGCTGCAATTTATATATAATTATGTGAAACAAAAACAAAAACATACATAGACATACACACAAACACCGACACACGTAACAGAAATGGATTAAAGATTCATAAAGTTATTTATTTGTTTCAACCATAATGTGAAGTAAAGCAATGCAATCATGATTTAGTGAAAACATGTGATTTGTTTTTATATATAAGAATGCGACAAGTCTAAATGTTGCGATTTTTTTAAATTCATAAATCAACCGAACTGTTGTACATTTAATATAATTATCTGTAATGCCTGCCAAACACGTTCATAAAAAACTACTTAAATTAAACAATGGTGATTTAAAGTTAATATTATAAAATTTGACCCACATATTTGTTTGCCTGAATTGTCTCTTGAGTTTGATTTATTAATCTTCAATAAACATTTATATTGGTATTATCATGGGTTGCTATGCATTATCTTTATTTAGACCTTGTTTTCTATAGATTGACCAGGTTTCATGCCAAAAACCAATTTCCTGCACTAGACAGAACGACAATCCGAGAATGTTTACCACGTACCGGTCATTCAGGGACAACAATTGCCTATAGCTGAGAACTTAACTATATTGGTGTGCTTTAAAAAGCTACATATTTAGCAACAAACAACAAAGTAGTAAGCAATGACAACTAAATAAATACAACATGGCCGCTGCAACAAATTGTTTATCAAGTTTTGGCTTAAAAGAATGGTAACTAAACCACAAAACAATACAAAAGATTTAGCGCTAACTAAAGGCATGTATTTAAAATGTTTAATCCCCGAATGATTTACATTGACCGTTCCGAAGAAGTTGCTTCAAGTTTTGTAATTATTGGGTTTAATGTTGTGTTGTTTTTCAAAGGCAATTGGTATATTGTCTTTTGTAGTTTAACGGAATGCAACAGTATTGGCCTTTTTTTGCGTTTCATTAGTGCTTCAGTTGATATTATAGTTTATATATTTATCATGCCCATTCGTATATATCAGAGCATTCCTATGCCATTTAATATTATTTTAGTACATAGTTTCTCTTAAAGGATTTTGCACATCGTTTTCTTTCTTCTATCAGAATTTATGCATGCTACGGATGTTTAGTTTAAATGTTAAGGAGTTGCCTTATTCTCGATCACTGGTAGTGTGGGATGTATTATATGCTGCAATCCACGAGGGAAACATTCTCAAATCAGATTGCATAAGCGTAACGTTGGAATTTGTTATATCTTAGTAATTTTTCAATGCAGAACCGAATAACATCGTTCTGGGAACGTTGCATGCAGATAAACCACCCAATACTATCGACATATTTTAGATTAGTTTATCAAATAATGTAAGCAAGGTTGTTTTAATAGATGTTATTTTGTACAAATTGTGTTATTTAATATTGTAATGTTAATGTAGATGCACACTCTTACACAAGTGCGCTGTGAGGTATATATCAGTTTTCGCTATGTGCATGTCAAATATAGTTAATGAACTGTATTGATAGTTTATTGCAAACTTCGCCTATGCGAGTTGATATGACCCCGAAACAAAATAATACTGAATCTGCAGTGATACTTTATGATATCACATGGTTATTTATTGCCAGGATTCATTCGCCAAACTATGTGACACATCACGAAAGCAAAAAACACAACATATAAAAACGCAACGAACATACAACATTCACAATATAACTTGTTTACTCTATGATATAATGTGTATGTATATATTAATAACAATCACCTATACACAGTGTGAAACTTCAGCTGTACCATGACTAAACCAACGTTTCCTTCAAACGGTATTGCTATGCTCATTATGGATCATTTACATCATCGACCATGTACCTTTTTCTGTGCACGATAGATTTACTTTACTTGCACAGCCTTATTACTATTTATGAGGGCATTAAACACGATGCTTAACTAGTAATTTTCTTCAGCATCGCATCTGCTAAACCAGTTTACCTCAGCCAACAGTTACAAACATTTAACACTTTATCAAAAATTCGAAACTTTAACAACTCAAACTATGTTATTTCAACAACTACCATTGTGTTAATCTGTTTTTTTTTCGCAACAACATTGATGCACATAATGCAATAAATGATGTATGGAGAATAGGTCATAAGTTCAAACGTCCACATAAAAATTAAAAGGAATTACATTTCATAAAAAATCTAACTACTTGGGCTGTATAATATGAAAGGTCCTGATAAACAAAAATATATTAACTTGGTTTAATCGCTCAAAGACAATTTAATCAACTTATTACAAAACAAAGAACTTTATATTTTATGCGTCTTTATTGTTAATTGTCAAATATACAGAAATAGTACCGAACATAAAGGTGAGCCTCAAGAACAAACATGCAACATGAAAATGCTAAGATATTTGAAAAAAAAATGCATGCGTAATAAGAAGATATTTTATTAAGCATAAGATCATACCTGTTTGTTTTTTTGACAAATACATACTCATCTTTTACCTTATTTTCGTCTCACCTGTGTTACACACTTTACGTTTTCTTTGTCGTTCTTACTTTTCTTGTCTGAACGCTTTTAAGAAACATGATATGCGTAACAGATTGGCCATTTGAAAATATGGGGTTGTCTCTTGATACTGGTAAAATCCGTAGACATCGATAGATTCACCTTCTGCTATTGTCTTAGCAGTCGTTCAGCAATCAATTAAGCTTTAAAACAAATGATGCTTCCGTATTTCTATTAAATATCGAACGTATTAATAAACTGTCGCCGGGTGGTGAAAAGTGTTCTCCCCTTTCAATGTCACGGTACCGAACTAAAGCGGGATTGGTGAAAAGATGTGTGGCGGCCCGGTTAGCTCAGTCGGGAGAGCATTCGCCCTGTAAGCGAGGTATTCCAGGTTCGAGTCCCGGAATGCCCGTGGGTTCGTCGGGTTCAGTTATACACTGTTCCCTGTGACTCGAATTCGAGGACGAATTCCAACTTGGCAGGGGAGAATGTCACGGTATCGAATTTAAGCGGGATTATTGAAAAGTTGTGTGGCGGCCCGGTTAGCTCAGTTGGGAGAGCACTCGCCCTGTAAGCGAGGTGTCCCGGGTGCGAGTCCCGGACTGGCCGCCCACTTTTCACCACCCGGCGACAACACTAATAAGCTTCCGTTTATGTTCGGGCAGTTAACTCAGTTTAAGCGTAATTTGTGAAATTGGCAATTGGACAAATGATTTTAATTCGATTTGAACAGTTAAGCACGTGTTTTGTTAACATGTGTTCCGAAAAAGCGACGGACACCAATACTTGTTGGCAAAATTTGAATTGCATGTTGCTGAGTAAGTACGCGCGTAATTAACGTAATGGTTTGCGTGTTTATATTGGCATATTAAACTTTAAGAACCATTATTTGCATCTGTTCTCTTAGAAATGAAAGACTTTAATCGATTGAAAATTTGACGTTTATTTGACAAATGTTAGCACTTTGTGGTTATAGAGAAAAATATCGTTTTGCTGAAACAGCAGACAATATGCATTTCAATCCGACTGAGACATTGCATGATTGTATGGCATCGCCCACACTATTGTATCTCATGTCGGTACTAAAAGTAACGTATTGATTTGCTCTTACGTTACCATAGTCATGATTGTGTGCGGGTGTCAGTACACTATGAGACTTGTGAATGGCGCAATCATTGATTGAAATCAGCAGGTGTATCCATTTAAATCAACACCTGTACTAACTGCTATCGCGCATCATCTTTTAACTAAACTTATGCCTGCTAAGAGTGTACTACTCGCTATTTTTTATAATGTAGATTTATTATTAAGTTAATATGTAATCAAATGGTAACGATTCCATGCTTTGACTAGTGACTTTCACATTCTAAAGCAAGAAGTAAACGTATTATATGTTCATAACCTGAAACATGTTGTCTAAACATTTATGTTAAGAATATTAATATCCAATTATAAGAATGTATTGTAATGTTATGCTATAAGAATTGCGAAAACGAATACTGACCATACAGCGATCATTTTACTTAAAATTCCTTTGAGATACGTGTTCAGTTCACTCCCCACACACGGCATTTATGAACAAAAATAAAAATAAACTGTTACTGACGTGTTGCTAGTTTATTACTTTAGTAGTGGGAGTGACCTGTGATTAATACGAGACGAATTATCAATGAATGATGTCTCTTGTTAAATTATATATTGCTTCACACTAATTGTGCTATAGAGTCTCCGTCACAGAAACATTCTGATACAAATTATTAATACTGATCTTCCAGCTAATCTTAATTTTACTCCTACTTGTGAAATTGCATATGACAGTGCCCACATTTACACATACTTTTCTAGATGACGCATGAAATATATTGTAAATGAGATTAGCATAGCGTAAATTATTAGGACCCTGTGTCATTATATCTGATGATTACCCAATTGTGATAATTAATTCATTTAGTAAATTAAAGCCAACAGAGCGTATAATGGCTCTCGTCATTTTGCAATATCGAGAGAACGTATACCTTTATGTACTGGAAGAAACGTCTGGTAAATAAAGATGAAAACAAAACCCTGACATCGTATGTCTATCACCATTACTTACTTAACTAAGGCTGATATAAACACCATGCGTTCTCGTACTCAGCTTTGAACAGCGTGCTTTTATTCCGATGTTGTATTCATCACCACACTCTTCGACTTAAGATTTTTAAAATGTAATCGATTCAAGAAAAGTGGGTTTGTTTCAATTTTCCACTCAACCACTTAGAATATTACAGCATCCAACATGCTCGGTCACAATGACAATAACTTTGTATAATAAAATGTATGTTTACAAAACAGACGCATCAAAACACCTACCGTTTTCATACGTTTTAAGGCCTTTTTGTGATGACTCATTGTGATCAACGGCGAACTCTTATACAAAACTTCCAATCCCAGCAAAACTTAATCCATGAAAAATTGAAAACAAATTGCACAGTGTCCGTTTTTCCTATGTAACAATCATTTTAACACTTTCTTTAACAATGTATTGTAAAATATGCACGTCATGTAAACAGCACGTGCTACAATAGTTATGCATAGTTCTCACAAGTCACTTTATTCCTGAAATAATATTCACTCATTTCCGTTTTTATAGGAACCATCAAACTTATTTTAAAATGCAAAGAACAAATACGCATTTAATCACTTATTAAATATTCATAAAAATGATTGATCTGATACTTTAGTAGCACCATAAACCTGTCCACAATGTTGCGAGGACAATAATGCTTATGCTGAAGTATATGAACCCATCCTGTAAATTTCAGATTCGTGACCGCTGCGTCGTTAATTATCACTGTCATTGACGCGAGAATACCCATCGCGTAATATGACCGCGTTTAGAACATGACTTAGCAGGTAATTTGATAAATACTTGTTGTAAATTAACATTATTGTATAATGTACGTTTACATTGTGATTGCTTTGAATTTCAATAATACTTGAGTAAATACTTCGTTAAAAGATGTTTGAAATTCTTTAGAAAACCCTTGTATTCATTTGACCTTATTCACAAGAGCCCGCGTTGTGCGATGTGGCTACTGTAAAAAGTGTGTTATGCTGTGTATAACTTATAACTTTATATTGATAAACACGGCTCTCTTCTGTAGTGGCTGAGGTGATTTGTATTTTAAATTGTTTTCCCAAATTTGTAATATA